>JARHVA010000095.1:8077500-8321477 GCA_037957365.1 Torreya grandis | reverse complement strand
TCCTAAACTATTCTATTTTTCCACTCAATTACTCAATTTTGTTGTGGAGTTCTAGCTACTAAACAATGTATTTTTATCCCATGGTCTTCACAATACTCAATAAACTTATCTAACATAAATGCTCCTCCTTAATCTAATCTCAGGCACTTAATCTTCAAACTAGTTTCATTCTCAACTAAATCCTTGAATGCTTTAAGTGGCTGAAAGCTTTTGATTTTTTCTTCAAAAACAACACCCAAATCATACCTATAAAATCATCAATAAGAAACATGAATTATTTCTCACCTTGAGTACTTTGAGTTCTATTAGGTCCACATAGATCAGTATAAACAAGCTCTAACATTTGAGTTGTTGAGTTTTTTTTTTAAATCTTGAACCATCTTCTAACTTGCTTCCCATGCTAACATGGTTCACAAAGTGTGTTGGAGGGATTTGTAATCTTTGGAAGATCTCTAACTACTTACCAAATGTCAAATCCAAGGGCCATCAAATAAGTCCTCATCCTTATGCTCCAAAAGGCATAAATTGTCCCATCAAACAAAGGTGCCTTATTTGTAGAAAAAACCTTCATGTGATCTAACCATTGTGCTTTGCCCAATTTGCCTTCAAGCTGTTAAACTCTTTATAAAATAACCTACTTTGATACCAATTTTTAAGAATGGGATATACTGAGAAGGGGGTGAGTCAATATATCATATATTTTATAAAACTTTTACTTAATCAAACTCCACTTAACCATAACATTCAAGATATGTAATAAAACTAAAACAATAACATGCACCACACAATAGAGAGAGAGAGAGAGAGAGACTAGATTTTTACAGAGAAACCCAATGTGGAAAAAACCACAAAGAACAATCTCAAGTATATGAATGATCACCAACTCAAATTACAAAGTTTGTAATCACCAACTTTTAGGAGCACTAACCCCTTTATTGACCACTAACACAACAATGATTTGTGAGCACTAACCCATAGGAGAGAAAACCCCTTTTGTGTATAAAACACAAATATCTCTCAATGTTTCTTTCTTAACAAATGATAGAACTCTACTATATCGCTTTATATTATCTCCTCTTATATAAAATAATTACAAACCATGCACACTCTTTCATATTAGAAATGGCTTCCCAAAACTTTTTTTATAGCTTTTCAAATGACCTTTGGCTTTCACCCTTTGAGACCCTTCAATCCACATGGAAAATGGTACCAAACTTCCCTGACCCTTCAAATCCTTTCATTTGAAAAGTCACATGGTGACCCTTCATGAGCAAATGCATCCTTTCCCCTTTTGTCTTTATCTTGGTGAATTTTCAAATTCCTCAAGGTGACCCTTCATGGAAAAAGGTGCCCTTCCCTCTTTTGTCTTCACTTGGTGACTCTTTGAATTCCCTCAAGATGACCCTTCATGGGAAAATGCATCCTTTCCATCTTTTGTATTTATCTCGTGACTCTTTGACTTCTTCATGGGCACCCTCTTTTGACTTTATGCAACTAAAAATATATTCATTAATATTTAATAAATATTAACACACTTTAGCCAAAATATGAGCATTAAAAACACCTTAAGACATTAAATGCTATGGGGCCTTTGTCACCAATAATGTTATACCTTTGATATCAATGACAATATTTCCAACATTTACTTCTTTACATCTCATTCAAAACATCTTCATAATTGCTTACATAGATCTTCAAAGCATACTTCTTTTGGATCTCACTCATATCATCATGCCACATATAAATACCATCTCACAAGGTCTAAAAAAATCATTACAAGATGATTTTACACTTGACAAAATGACTTGTACTCATTTATGTTGCTTCTCAAAGATTTAACTCAAGTTACTATTAAAACATTCTTCAAACAACATTCTCTCATCACTGCTCTCATAATGGAAACAAAACTCACTATGCTTGGAAATAAAAATAATTAATATACATAAATCAAAGCTTACTTGACCAAAAACTTTTTACATCAATGAATGAATCATGCTTCTTCATAATAACCTTTGACATCAATGAAAGAACCATGCATCTTCATAAGAACCTTTGACATCAATGACAACATTCAGTATCCAATCTCAACACTCAATGAAAATGATCAAAAATATCCTCCTTAATCAATGAAAATGTTCAAAAATCTCCCACTTTGTCACTGATGTCAAACATACTCAGAAAACTATGTTAACAACTCTTGATGGCAATCATCTCTTAGTCCTTGTTCTTGTTTCTTCTCACCCTTTCTGATCTTGCCTCTTTTATTTACACTCCTTTTTATTGCATTTTTTATCTTTCTCCCCCTTTGATATTAATGATAAAGGTATTATACACCTATCATCTCTTTCATAATTAATTTTAGATTACAAGACCACTTCAACACAAATCAAGTTTAGTTAACAATTTGAAAAAATACCCCTCAAACCATGCATACCTTCTTTGAAATAACTCACCTATACATGAAGGTAATGAGAATTATTATCTCCCCTTTAGTATCTCAATGATTTATACGGGTAGGAATTACACCAAATTCCTATCTTAGATGTTAAAAATTTACCTTTGGCAATGGTTTGGTTAGGATGTCTACAATCTAATCCTATGTAAAAACATAATCAAGTTTGACACTTTGTTCACTTACCCATTCTTTTATAAAATGATATTTGATAGGAATGTGTTTGGTTCTTGAGTGCATGATAGGGTTATTTGAGATACTCATATAAATTGTATTATCATAGTAGATGGGGATTGGAACATTATACTCCACCTTATAGTCTTTTAGAGTCTGTCTCATCCATAGGACCTATGTGCAATATGAAGCTACTACAATGTACTCATCCTCACAAGTGGAAAAAGAAATTGATGTTTTTTTCTTACTTATCCATGACACTAGGCATCCTTTTAGGAAGAAATATCTTCCACTAGTACTCTTCATATTATCAATACTTCATACCCAATCTACATCTATGTAGGCTATCATGTTGAACTCCTTGCCTTTTGGATACCATAATCCATATTTTATAGTTCCCTTGAGAAACTTGGGTATCCATTTAAATAATTTCAGATGATTATCCTTTGGATTTGTTTAAAATATTCCCACAATACCTATTACTTGCATGATGTCAGGTCTAGAAGTAGTGGTATACAATATACTTCCAATCATTGACTTATATAACTTTTGATTGACCTTTGAAAACTCATCTTCCCTGCTCAACTTACATCCTATGACCATACTAACTTCCTTGTAATATTCCATCTCAAAAATTTTAAACATATCTCTAATATACTTGGATTATGAGATAAATATACCTTTTTTAGATTGAGTGATCTGCAACCTAAAAAAAATGATAGTTCTCCTAGCATAGACATCTCAAATTATTTCTTCATCACTTCTGCAAAAACCTTTGTCATGTTTTCATTTTTTCCACCAAATATGATATCATCCACATAAAAAAATACAATAATTTGATGATCATATACTATCTTGACATATATATTATTGTCTACAACTCCTATTTTGAATCCTTGATCCAATAGATACTTGTCTAATCTAGCATACCAAGCTCTAGGATCTTGTTTTAGACCATAGAGAGATTTTTTAAATATCTAAACATAGTATTTGTTATTTTTTAGAGAGAACCCTTCAAGTTGATCAATGCACACTTCTTCTAGATTCCCATTCAAAAATATAGATTTGACATCCATCTAGTATACTTTAAATCATTTTAATCCTACATAGGCTAAAAACAACCTGATTACCTCTAATCTATCTACTAGTGTAAAGGTCTCCTCAAAAGCTACCCCTTAAACCTATGCAAATCCCTTTCATACCAATCTAGAATTATTCCTAGTGACTTCTCCATCTTCATTCAAAATGTTGCTAAACACCCGTTTTATACCAATGACCTTTAGGCCTAGGAACTAATTTCCAAGTTTTATTATTTTCTATTTGATCTAACTTCTCATTCACAAAATCTATCCAATATTTGTATTTTTTTTATTCTATAAGATTTTAAGTTCAATCTTGGATAATAGAGAAACATTATCTTGATTTAGATTACTTACCAAACTTCTCCTTGTTTACATACCTGCATTCTTAATGCCAATGATTTGAGATTCAGGATGATCTTTTTAAATCTATCTTGAAGGTCCTTTTGAGTCCTATATCTCTTAAAATTATTCTTCTTCCTCATCTATCTCTATAGTCTCCTCATTATTCTTGAAGTCCAAATTCTTTGAAGTATTCTTTGACTATGAGTGATATTTTCTCGTCTCATCAACCTTTACATTTGTACTTTACACTATATTTTGTAGTCTCTTATTGTAGCATTTATAGGTTGAGATAATTGATGAGTATCTTAAGAATATGTATTTATCATATCAGGAATCAAACTTATCCAAGTTTTCATAATCTCTTTTAATAAAACATTTGCTCCCAAAAACTCTAAAGTGTTATGCATTTATAGGTCTGCCCTTCCATAGTTCAAAAGGAGTCTTATTACCATTTATCTCTATTTTTTATCTATTTAAAATATAGACAAAACTGTTAATTACCTCTCTTAAATATCCATTAGATAATATAGATTCATGCAACATAGCTCTAGCCATTTCTTGAATTATTCTATTCTTCCTTTCCATTACGCCATTCTACCGAGGTGCCCTAGTTTCTGTGAATTGTATTCTTATTTCATGAACCTCATAGAATTCATAAAAATCATTGGACCAAAACTCTCCTCCTCTATCATATCTTAAGCACTTGATTTTTCCATTTTTATCATTCTCAAGAAGGGCCTTGAATATTTTGAACTTGTCAAGAGATTCTGATTTCTCTTTTAGGAAAGTAACCCAAGTCATTCTTGTGTAACCATCAATGAGTAACATGAAGTAATTATCTCCTTGAATGCTTTAAATTCTTGTAGGCACACAAAGATCAATTTGGATTGGCTCCAAGGGTTTTGTGGTAGAGTACTCCTTGGACTTGAACCTTATTTTAGTCTACTTACCATGTTGACATGCCTTGTAAAGAATGTTTATAGGTTTGATGATCTTGGGCAGGTTCATAGAATTATTAGTGCTAATTTTGACCAGATTTTAAAAGTTTAGGTGTCATATCCTTTTGTTTCATAGCCATATTTCATCTATCTTGCTCATGAAACATCTCTCCTTCTTGATCTCATTTAGTATATATAATTTATTCTCAATTCTCTTAGCATTAACAATTAGCCTTCTAAATTTGGATCTTCTTATCTCACATCCTTTATCATGAAAGGTTTGTATCTTTCCTTAAGTGCACATTTGACTTATAATAAGTAGGTTATGTTTCAAACCTTCCACATACAACACATTTTGGGTCTTTGTATTTCCATTATCCAAACTAAAGATACCTTTGCCAACTATATTAGCAGTTTTTTAATCTCCAACCCTCACTATTCCTGTAGCATTCTTATTTATTGTGGTAAACATGTTTCTATCTCATATCATGTGGCTTGAGGAACTACTATATATATACCATTTCATGCCATCATTTTGAATTCGAAAGATAGTCTAAGCTATTATATAATCCTCTTTGGTTTTTTTTTCCTTCTTGTAAAATGGTCCATCTTGTTTTGGCTTCCATACTAATGTTTGATCCTTTTTGTGCATTCTAGAATCTTCATGTGTCTTGTTGAAATTTATAGGTCTTTCAACTTTATTAGATAAAAATCTTGCAATATGTATTGTATAGTGATAGATGTAGTACCACAGTTCCAAGATGACTTATCCTTTATTTCATTAGATTGCCTTGTTGGTATTTTGATATTATTTAATTGTTCTAACTTTTCATGTTCTCTCTCAAACTTGCTCATTTTGTCATTTAATTAGTTATACTCAAATTCCTTTGATTTGAACCTTGTGCTGATATATTATAAATGACTATTTAGATTATGGATAGTCTTATTTTGATTCTCCAAATCATCAAGTGAACTTATAAGTTTAATTTCAAGGTTACCTTTAATTTTCCTTCTTCACTATCATAGAATACTTATTCATCATACATTTTTTATTCTCCCTATTGATCATAAGACATCTTTGTGCTTCTTAGGATCTCCTTCAATCTATTACACTTTTATCACAAAGGACTGGGCTCTGATATGAATTATTGGAAATAAGATGACTAAGAAGGGGGTGAATTAGTATTCAAAACTTTTCATTCAATTCCACTTAACCATTCATTAACCATTGTAACAAACATGTACATCTTAGAAAGCATAAACATCAAATCATAAGAGCATGAAACATATGAACATAACAAATATATGGGAAACCCTCTATGGGTAGAAAAATCACTGATGAAGTAAATAGACTACAGTCCTATAATACAAACATAAATCTTTAGTGAAGAACAAACTTCACATGGAGCACCAACCCCAACTAGCTCAGTACCAACATATTTAGGCTTTAGTAAGCACCCACTTGCAAGGGTACCAACCCCATAGATGACTAAACACCAACTTAACCACCTAATTATTTGATCACCTTTAGAAAACCTTGTTTCTTTTACAATAGATGATGATATATGTGAATTAGGAATTTGACTAAGAAGAGGATATTAGTATTAGGTTAGTGAATGAAATCAAATATAAAACACACTAAACTAACATCTTCATGCCTAGTTACTAGGGTGAGCTTGGTGAAAGACAAATGTAAAAAAAACAACTAAAATTCAAGAAAACACACATTTCTTACCTCCCTTGATGCTCCAAGATTATTCTTCAATTGGCTTACTCAGTTTGTGCTCATGAAGTCCTCGTTAATGGAAGCTTGGCTACCTCCATCTCTCTGTGGCACCTTTGGCTTTGGCTTGACTTGGCTTGGAATAAATTTGGCATGGTAATAATAATTTTCATGAATCTTTTAGAACCAATCCTGCATTATAACTTTACACAAATTAAACTTAGAAATGATGTGGTAAGGCCTCCTATTTATAGATTTTTGAGAATGATCAGAATCAACCTTAACCATCCATCTCAAGATTGAGATGTGTGGCTAAATATTAATCCAATTTCGCAATTAAAATTGATAAATAGTTTCATCAATATTTGAGATAGAGGAGCAATTAAGAGGCATGAGAGGCATGAATCCTAATATTTGTGGCATTTATGGCCTAGGGATATCTTCCCAAGAAATGAGGTCACCTGATGATGCAGATATTCAATATTCATTTCCAAAACAAATTATTCAACAATTTTACATGGATTTATTGATTAGGCTC
This sequence comes from Torreya grandis, assembly GCA_037957365.1. Lineage (NCBI taxonomy): Eukaryota > Viridiplantae > Streptophyta > Pinopsida > Cupressales > Taxaceae > Torreya > Torreya grandis. Next base: position 8,314,228 of record JARHVA010000095.1, on the reverse strand, counting down.
TAATTTGGTTTAATTAACTCTTAAGCATGTTTAAGCACTTTGTACATGAATTACTCAAATTGATTAGAATGCCTTATTATTGGTCCAAAATTTAACTAGATTAGAATTGGAAGGTGATGTCAGATGCATTGGATATTTTATCCCATTTAAGATGTTACCAATAACAAATAACAAAGGTGCATGTCTTGTGCAAGAGATTTGATAGGAAAGAGCAATCCAGAGAACCTAGGTGTAAAATTGGCATTTTGACTCAGAATGATCTGATCAAAGTTAGCTGGCCCATAAATTACATTACACTATTTAATAATACTTTGGCTAGAATCAACACTTGAATATATCAATTTCAACCAATTTAATACATTTTAGTGTTTTTAGGCCAAATTGTGCTCTTTAGGTGGAAATTTGTCAAAAGTCTGGTTGGAGGTTATTAGTGGCTATATTTAGGTTTCTATAATATACTCCATCTATTCACTCTCTTCAATTCCTCTCAAACTAACATTTAACTTTATTCGATCAACTATCCCTCTTCATGGCTTGATTAGGTCTTCTGACCTTGATCTTCATATGCAAAACCTCTATTAGATATTCATGACATGTCTCTAATGGTATGCATGATTTATTTATACTCACTAATGATCTATATCATTGGATTATCCTATTTTTATCTCCCACACTTAAAATCCTTTAAGCATCTCACCTTAAGCACACCAAATAGCCTAAACTACCTTTCTTTTATACAAATCACTTGATCATAACCTTCTTATTCGGATATACATTAAAATCACTTAGGTCATCCATAAATATTTCTTATAATATTAAAATAACATTCCTTAATTATAAATCAATCAATACAATAAGTTGGTCATACATCAATTAGCCCTAACTCCTCTTTTAGGCTTATGGAGACCTAATAGGCCTTCTTAACAACACGTTACCTTTTGATCTTTCTTGAAGCATATCCAAACACCTCACACATTAAGAATAAGTCATACACCACTTTAATATACATTATAAAACTTTAATTTATTTCCTTGATATCTTTTAGGTCTAACTACCACTTGAACCCCTCTTTAAGTCACTACTTATATAAGGCTTGTGCATATACACAAACTCTATCTTGAAAAATTGAGTCATATACTCAATTTTTACAAAAAAATTATGGAAAAAAATTGCATATTAAAAAACTTCATGACCTCAAGGTCATCACAAACTTTATCTGATGCTTTAACTCAGGGTCAACAAGCTCAAACACTTCTCTACAAGATGTTCACTCAAAATTGCCAACTAAATCCAAAACATAGTCAAGGAAACATGAACATCTAATACCTGATTGAATATATTCAAGGGATTTAATTTCATTAATAAGATCTTACAACATATTCAAAGTAACCTCAACTAATCAGATCATAAACACTTATGAAGACTATTGGTTTTACAGACCAATTTGTTTACCTTCTCTTTCATAGACTCTACTCAGCCAAATAAGCCATATGGGTTCAAAGTTTCAACCTATTATATTAACTTACAATATTTTTAAAATCATGTATAGATAATTTAAGACCCAAAAAACATAGTCATGAATTTCAATGCATCACTCTCACATGAAAACATATTAGTAAACATCTTCTCACATCTATCTTATTTCCTTACTATCTACACCACTATGTTTATTAGTGATTTGCTTCTATCCACTCTGTAAGCTTCACCTTGAAACTATTCTAAGTTTCAATGTATCTTGTGTATGCTTAATCAACCTCATACACTCATTATTATTCATAACTTCAATAGAATATCTTTGAAGCTACTTATAGATCTTTAAATCATGAATGGTATTTTTGTAACATCTTTAGAGTTGTAAACATAGATCTTCAGAGCTGACCTTTTGATTAATTATAATGTCCTCAATACCTAATATACAAATCAACCAATCTCTCTCATGTTTAAACATTATCAAGTATTATTCAGAACATTTACTTTTTTAGCTCATTCATAGCATCTTTGGAACTGATTACACAAATCTTCAAAGCATACAACTTCTTCTTTGGAGCTCACACATATCATCATGCCACCTACAAATACCATCTCACAAGGTCTAAACAAAGAATTACAAGATGATTTATACTTAAAAAATTGACCTGCATTCATTTATGTTGTTTCTCAAATATTTCACTGAAGATAATATTAGAACATTCTTCAAATAACATTCTCTTATCATTGTTCTCATACAATAACAACACTCACTATACTTGGAAACAAAACTCATTCATATACATACCTCAAGGCTTACTTGACCAAGAACATTTGACATAAATGATATTAGATTGATATCAATAAAATAACCATGCATATTCATAAGAAACTTTGACATCAATGACAACATTAAATATCAAATCTCAACACTCAATGTAAATACTCAATAATGTCCTCCTTAATCAATGACAGTGTTCAAAAAGATGTATCTTGTGGTTTAATTATGATCATTTGGATATCCTACCCAATCAGAACTTATATAGATTACAACTATTGTGTTCCCACTAGGAGTGTAATGATAAATTGAGGATTTCCATCTTGATTTTTACTCAATCATACAATTAGTAGTACCAAAAATACACCTTATAATGTGTTTTGAAGATTTCCAATGGCTCTCACGGGGGTCCTAATAGTAGCATGATAAAAATTTTACAAAAATGAAAGATCAGGATAAGTATGATTTAAGTACCAAAGGCTTCACACCAATTTACTATAGAATGTACCATCAACCAAATGAGAATAACACTTGGCAAAAATCTTGACTCCATGCTTGTTTTGATTCAATGTAGACTTGAAATCATTCATATTGAGTTGGTTAAATATGTCTTGAGGATGTTGGGATTGATTAAAAAAATTCCTATATCAGATTATGAAACATAAAGACTAAGGAAAAATGCAACAATACCAAGTTAGTCATATTAAAATACTTCATTTTCCAAGATTTCAAATCATGAATTTGTTGAGTGGACCTCCTTTTGATGATTAAGTTATCAACATAGAGGACCAAAATCATGAGTTTATCATCTAATTTCTTGGTCTAGACTATGGGGTTAGAGGGATTCCATGTAATCAAAAATAAATTAAGAATGTTTTGATATTTTCATACTAAGCTTGAGAAGCTTTTTTCAAACCATACAATAAAATTTTAAATCTACACACAAAGCTAGTGTTTTCACTACTTATGGACCCAAGAGGTTTGGACATGTATATTTATTTATACAAGTCAGCATGTAAGAAGGCACCTTTAACATCTATCTGTTATAATTCCATCCTTATGTTTTATCCAAGGAATGTACTATTCTAATGGAATTCATCTTAGTAATTAGAGCAAAGGTTTCATGGTAGTCAACACCTTCAAATTGTGAAAAACATTTTGTTACAAATCAAGTTTTATCAATGTCAATATACCCATCTATTACATACATAGTGTGGTTCACCCAATTACACCTCACTAGTTTTATTCCTTTTAGAATTATAAAAATGTCCCATGTTTTACACTTTTTTAGAGAATGAATTTATTTTTCCATAGTTGTCTACCATTTAAGATGCTTAAAAACTTGATTATAAGACTTTGAATCCCATGTCACTAGAAACTATGATAAATGAGTAACACATTATAGATGTTGTGATCTTATCATGATTAGGTCTCTTGGATCCCCTACCAATGCACCAACCTCATGGAGAAATTTTTGAACCCATATTTTTATAAGTTGTGTTGGTTGTGCAGGTACATTTTGAATGTCTTTTGGTGCTAGTGATGGAGGTGATATTTATCCCCCATGTGGATCATCATCTAAATTGTAGTATATATTATAATGCAAGTCATATGAGCTATATTATTATTCATAAGAGTGCTCATAATTTGTCTCCAACTCGATAAAATCTAATGGAAGATGAGTATAATATGTTGGCCTAAAAGCCTTGGATTATTCATCAAATAACACATCCTTATGGTGAATCACTTTAATGGTGTATGAAACAATAAAATATGTTATGAATTCACATATTCATAATAGTTCACAAAGATACAAGGATGACACTTTTTTCCATTAGTTTGCACTTTTCATCTGGAATGTGCACCCATGCATTGCATTCAAAAACTTGAAAATCAAAAACATTTAGTTTGATACTAAACCTTTTTAATTTAAGAGTCACATTTTGTATTGTTGAGTGGGGAGTGAAATTTTGTATGTAGGTTTCACATTGAATTTCCTCTACCCAATACTATGGAGGAAAGTATTTGGAATGTACCAAGACATTTTTACTATGTACCACAAAATTTCCATTTCCTTTATGTGCATTTTTTATGATCAGCTACAACATTTTTCTAAGGGATGTAGGGTAAACATGTTGAATTTAAATTTGTGACTATTCACATAAATGAATAATCTGAGTCTTGAAAAAATATCCTCCAATATATATTTTGAGATGCTAGATTTTTATATTTGATAGGTTTTTAACAAAGGCCTTGAAATTTTTGAATGATAAAATATTTCACTTTTATTATTTAGAAAGTATACCCAAGTTATATGAGATAAATCATCAAAAAATATAAGAATTATTTAAGTTTTTTTAAATAAAAAAATAGGAAAAGACATAAGTCATTATGAACAAACTATAATCTATCACTTTCCTTCAAGGATTTTCCTTTGGCAAATGGATCCCTGTGTTATTGTCCAAGTGAAAAACATGGAAAATGCCATATTTGAAAGAAACTTATGGTAAACTAATAATTATGTGGTGATTATTGAGGTATTATAATGACTAATAGTTGAGGTGATAAAAACACTCATGTTAAATTTTATTCAAGTCACTGGCATGTGTAATCATGACTTTTGAAGTTTGAGTGAACACAAGTTTGTCAAATCTATACAATCATGATAAATCATCAACCTTTAAATGGATACAATAGTATATTGGTATTTCATATTTGTGATGATAACATTGGTATGTTTAAACTCAATGGTTTTACCTTCACCTGAATGTGTGATTTGATATATGGAGATGAGGTTCACCACAGAGAAATATGTAATGTGGAAAACCTTGTTGAATACACCATTCTCCATCTTAAAATCCCTTTTCCCATAAAAAATAGATGACTAGAGTTTTCCGTTAAAATTTTAGTTATGTGGCATTAAACAATATTTTCAAATAATAAGACATCATGTGCCATATTATGAGAGGCTCGTGAATCAAGAATCCATTCAGACATGTGATTCTATTGTTGTAAAAAGTTTTGAACCTATCTTGGGAGGGGTAAAATGCACTTTTGCATATCAAATTTTAAGTAGGTCATTTTATCAAAAAATTTATGTTCAACATCACCTAATTTATTACATAAATTACAACACTCTTGTTGAATGTTGCCATTTACTTTCCATTTTACTTTTTTGACTTGGGAAGGATTCTACTGAGCCAATGTATTTCCATTAGGCTTGGGATTCACTTTTCCTTTTTTATTTCTAGGGCCCTTACCTTTACCATAGTTGGGTTGTGATATTGAATTAGTATCATTGACCATTAATGCTTGTTTTTAATCCCTTCAGGTCATATTTACACAATAAAAATAATTTTTCCCATTTTTCTAAAGTTTCTCATAGAACTTGTCAAAATTTAATACCATTTATGAATATCCCATAGAGTCTTGTTTTTTGTAGTATTTTGAATAAAAAATAAAGGATGAATCAATTTACAAAAAAAAAAATTATAATGCTTTATTTCATCACTCTTGGTTTCATGAGTCTCAATGAGTAGAAACTTCAAGTTCTTGACTTGAGTGATGAAATATTCAATGTGAGGATGGTTTTGTGGACTAAGAGTAGTGAGCTCATTTTTTAATTGACATGCCCTCAACTTACTGTACTTTAAAAAAAGGTTCTCCAAGATAGTCCAAAATTTATAAGGCTCCATGATGCCATAAAAATGGAACTTCAATTTAAAGGATATTGAATGACCAATGATGTTTCTAGCTTCATCAAAATAATTTTCCAATTTTTTCCATTTGAAAAGGTCTAAAGGTGTAAATTATTTATTCATTACAATGTAGTAGATACCCTTGATAAGGAACACATTAGTAATGCATCATTTACAGATAAAGAAGTTAGAATTTGAAAGGGTTTCTTTTTTCCTCTGCCATTGCTAGCATATAAACTTGAGTGAAAATAACCCAATTTATTTTGTAGGAAAAAAGAATCAAAATATTATTTTTGAAAATATAAATTTGATCATTTCAATGAGAAAATCAAAATGTTACAATCAGCCTATGGGAGAGAAAAAAATATGAAAAAGTGCTTTTATGATTATAAATGAAAAATATTATATGTAATTTTTTTACCAAAATGGAAATACTAACTAAAATGATCATCTCAATGAGAAAATCACAATGGTGCAGTCACCCAATGAAAATTATTCACATGGAAATTTGTGTTTATGGCCTTCCCACATGGATAAAAGATATAGATAAACCAATTATGCCAAAAAATGCCCTATACTTTGCCTTTTCACTATTCTTTTTTGAAAAAATAGAACCTCAAATATGGATACTAAAATGCAAACTAGACAAGGCAAACTATAACTAATTTTGAACAAAGATTACTACAATAATGTTGATGTATGAAATTTAAGCATAATTATTTTTGGAAATACTAGGTTGAGGTGTGTTTGAGGTGTATTCTCTCTAGTATATGAATCCATAGTCATAAGTAGTGAACATGACAAAAGTGCATTGACTACAAAGGTTTTCATTGTTCCATAATCACACTATTCATTTATGAGGTGTGTAGAGAGTAACTTCATAGGGCTAACTACTTACCAGTGCACCACTTAATCAAATGGTCAAGAGGCTTCCTATTGTCAAAAAAATAAAAATATTGGGCACTTCTTATATATCATGAGTTACATAGAAGCTAATATTTATATATAATGTTGTCTAATGGCTTGATTATTGGGGTAATGCCCTCATACCATAAACTAGGTAAAATTGATTACTTATTTCCTTAAAACAATAAATCTTATTAGTTTTATAGCTATCAAAACATAGTTCTAACCTAGGGAATTTCTATGAGATAAAATTGATTCAACCCTTAGTACCTCTACGTTCACCATTTTTTTATCAACCAAGATCCCATAAGGATGAGGTGAGAGTGTAATATCTAATATTTTACACAATCCACCAAATATTTGATTGAATCTTGAAATGCATAAAAAAATTAAATGATAGATCTAAAAACTAAAAAATAATGTTGAATATGTAGAAAAAAGAATGAAAAATTGTAAATTCAATCTTTAAACCTACATGCAATAATGAGGTGAATCATATATAACTTTGATACCAATTTAAATTAACATATCTTTGATACCATATTAAGAGTACTAGGCTAATTCTACTAGCATAATAGTAACTCTTATCCATAATATGCCTCACTCAATAACCCTCTATGTTTTTATATAGCTAAAAGATAATGTTAGGGTTAGGGTTTTTAAGATTGGTTATAAAAAGAATAATACAAAACTATTATTATCACAAATCAATTAATTATTTAATTAATTGATAATCTTCTATAATAATAGGTTATTAATAAGTATGTACCAATTAGTTCCTAGACATGAATTACAAATAAGTAGTATAAATACATTTTAAAATCATACAATAGTGTATGAGTAATTAAATACACTAACAAATAAAATATAAGGGATATATTTGGTGGGCCATAAAATCCACCCAAAGTACATTCAACAACATGGTTCAAATATCAAATCTATCCCAAAAGATGAAAAATAGAGAATAAAGGTAAAATAGTGAAAACAAATTTACATGCACAAAACATACAAAACATAAAAGGATAAGAGCATAATAGAAGGCCACATAATCACACAGAGAAGAATAATATGGATGAAAGCATACAAACAAGTGAAAATAATATCTTGATTCAGACCATGATTTATATGCACAAAGTAATATTAAAAATATTTTAATAACAAACCTTGTGACAAATACAAGTGTCTAAAAATACATCTATTTAAAACTAATTAAATATTCCATACACACATTAATTAATTACATATTCCCTACACATTCATTTTATTATCATTTCATGTACATTTTATCAATTCTTCATTGAAACATAAATATAAAGTCAAAACAAAAAACTATGCATACATACCTCATGGCTATACATAAATGTTTTTCACACCTCTTCATTGCTTCTCTACTACTAAAAATAAAAAGGACTAATAAATAAAAACATAACCAATCCAAATTATGGTTTATTTAAAATTTATTTTCATCCCCCCACATTCTAAATTTAAAAAAAAACTATTGGTCGTTACATTTACACACACACACACACACACACACACACACACACACACACACACACACACACACACACACACACACACACACACACACACACACACACACACACACACACACACACACACACACACACACACACACACACACACACACACACACACACACACACACACACACACACACACACACACACACACACACACACACACACACACACGCACGCACGCACGCACGCACGCACACACGCGCACACACACACGCACACGCACACACACACACACACACGCGCGCGCACGCACGCATGCGCACGTGCGCACGCACGCACACACGCACGCACACACACACACACACACACACACACACACACACACACACGCACGTGCGCGTGCGCGTGCACGTGCGCGTGTGCGTGTGTGTGTGTGTGTGTGTGCGCGTGTGCGTGTGCGTGCGTGCGTGTGTGTGTGCGTGTGCGTGTGCATGTGCGTGCACACGCGCGCGCGCGTGCACGTGCGTGCGTGCGTGTGTGTGTGATGCATTATTAATAATATACCACTAAATATCATAATAATTATCTCATGGTGCATCATTAATCATAAGCTAATGCATGTTGTGTTTCTTGAAATAGGCTTTTTTAAACCTTAAAGGTAAAGTATCACAAAGAGTCTCTTACAAGGGATTTACTATATATTTTACTTTGAAATTTATTTCATTTCCAATATTTAAAGGGAGAATTTTTAAAAATTTATTGAGAGGGCATTGTAAAAATAGAGGGAAAGTCGGGGGCAGGGGGGTGTTGAAACATAGAATGGATGGCATTGAAACAAACGGGGGATTTACAATAAGGGAAGGGAAAAATCAAGGTACATTTAAAGAGAAAAGATAAGGCATCAAAGCTCAAGAAAGAAGAATTTTAAAATAAAATAGAGATGTCATTGAAACATAAGGGATATAATGAAAATAGAAGTTATTTTTTGCATTTTGAAAATCATAACCCTGATCTTATATTTTTTTAGTACCATCTAGTATTCAAAATTTTCATTATTCAAGGTATCATCTATTTTTATTAAATAATCATCAATGAATATTTATTTGTTTATTTGGATTGAAATAGGTTACAAAATCAATAATAATGAATTCATACTGAAATATTTAGGGGAAAAATGTTACCTTGCACATATAAATTTATAGATGATCACTTTTTGTAATTATTGTATTGTAATTTTGAAATGCAATGATGTGTTTGTAATAATTAGGTGCAAGATATGAAACATACAATTTTGTTTACATATTTTTTATGCTTATTTTATTTTTCATTAATTTTTTTTTAATATTTCTTAAAATTTTAAATAACATATAACTTAACAATGTAGGAAGCATATTAAATTAGAAAACAAGGTTTTAACAAGATAAGAAAAGAAGGGAGAAAAGGCTTGATAGAAAACCTTTGTGAGTAAAATAGGTAATTTAATTTTTTAAATCTAAGATGATCCTTTTAAACATCAATTTAATTTTGAGTATAGATTAGGAAACATGTATATGAGACACCAAATAGACTGATTAAGATCCAACTTGGATAAGGTTGTTCTTATATTATGAAATACTTTAACCTTTGGGAAAAATTGTACATAGTAAACCCTAATTAAATTATTATTTTTTAATAATTTTTATGATTAATTATTGAAATAATTTTTAACTCATATTTTTTTTTATATAGATTTGTAATATTCATTACATGTGATAGGAAAAAAGTATAGATTTTAGCCAATAATATAATGAGACGAGGTGGGAACTTACTTTATGAAACTCATGAAATGTTATAAGATTTAGTAAGTCGAAGAAACTTCAAATTATTAATCCATCAATTTATGGTTTTAAAAAATTATGTTTTTACATAAAATATTCCATGTTTATATGAGTACAAGCTTCAAACTCATTATATATAAAGTGTTGATTTTCACCATGTAGACAAGATTATAATTTATAATAGATGGTGGGGCATTATTAAGTTATTCCAACCAAAATATTAAAATGCACTTTTTAAGTTTTATGACACTTGGACATCTAATATATCCATATTGGATCATAACATACTAAATTTATTTTGGTTCCTTTAAATTTCTAGTATAACTGTTTAGATGGTCCAAAAAAAATATTAATTTCAAATTGCTTGTATTATTCTATATTTTGAGGTACATTTAACCCTAAGGTTTATTGTTTATTTACAAGTAATTCAAAGAAGTGTGAGTCAAAAGGGGCTTAATAATTATGATAAGCCCTCATGTCTCAATTAATTCAGGGTATATATTGATGCATGTTCCAACAAGTGATGGGATAAACTCTCTTATTTTAGGATCTCAATAATTAGACCCAAGGCACAAGTTGCATTTGGTGGAATATATTAGTTTGCAATGTGAATTAAGACCTATCTTTAAAATTAACTTATGTTCGACCCAATAACTCTTCTAAAACTAGAAAATAATACTAATTAAATGGTGGATATTCACAATGATGCTAGACTAGAGGAGAATTGGATCATCATAAAAAAATTAAAAAAACATATTGAAAGGGTAGGGTAGTAAAGATAATTTTCGTGACCCAAGTTTTTATGGTGAAGGATTTTCATTAATAAGTCTTCTATGGCTAATGTGTTAAACCATTTTTGTGTGTCATGATGGGTTTCATCGTTATCCCTTCATTTAACAAATCTATATTAGTGTCAATTCTTACTAGGGCTAGTGCCTAAAGATGTTTATAGTAAGGTACTTATTAGTTTCAACTAATAGTACTATTTTGAGGGTTTTTGGTGTTGTATTATCCTAATGTCTATTCCTAAGAATCTAAACTAATGCTGAAAAGAAACACTCTTAAATGAAATGTAAAACACACCAAACTGTCGAATTGAATAATCTGAAAGCAATCACACAATGCTATAAAATAAACTCAATGAAATCAAATCTCAAATCCACACTTGAAAAATGAAAGCTATAATAATTAAAGTAATGATAAATGCTTATTCAAATATAAAAGTAAACAAATTAATATTTATTCTATCCTGCAGATTATAAGTCTAATCACACAAAACATATATATCAATTTCAATTAAAATAAATAAGAAATAAAATTTATAAATACAAAAATAATGTCTCTTTTCTTCTTAGGGAGTGGGCCCTTACTCACCCTTGGATTCAGGTTTGAATCATCTCAATATTAAAATGCTATCCTAACACATGTATTGAAAGAGTAATCTACTACGAGTCTTCTTGTACTTACTCTCTCTCTCTCTCTCTCTCTCTATATATATATATATATATATATATATATATATATATATATATATATATATATATATATATATATATATGTATGTATGTATGGATCTATCCTTTTATTCTATGTAAAAGGAACTAACTATCCTAGAAATCATATAACAACTCCACTAAATTAGAAAAAGAAGATATTTCAGGAGATTGGTGATATAGCAAAAATAGAGAAAACATTGTAATAAGATTTACATGGAATCAAAAAGATCCACATGAGATTAAAACTACTATGTCTAGATATATCTAACCACCAAATCTATACAAACAATATATTCATATCTTCTAACAGTAGAGTTGTCACCTAAAATAACTTCTATAAATGGAAGACCATATAGAAATAGGTATATATATATATATATATATATATATATATATATATATATATATATATATATATAAAGTATTAAAAGGAGTCTTTAGATCATCATAAAAAAGGTGGAAAAGATTTTTGAATGATTTAAAATATGTTATGGCCAAATCTGAATTGAACTATGAGAATTTATAGTACAACTATGGTAATATGTAGTCAATTATTGTAATCCATAGCTAACTAGTGGAATCTGTAACTGATTGATTTAATTTGTAGCTGACAAACAAAATTTATAGTTATGCTTCAAATGATCATTTCTTTGTCTTGACACATCCTTATCTTCATGAGATCTTATCAAAACTCTTATTAGATGTTATTATGCATGCACATATTAGAATATGAAGACTAAACATGCAAATGGTTAGATCATCATGAAAAAAAATCTAACTTAGACTCACATGAGCTTATAAAGATAAAATCATCTACTTTCTACCTTAGGATAGTTATAAACCCTAAGATTACATGAAATACTCAATCAAATGGCATGTTTAAGGCTATGAAGGATGGCATATCATGTCAATAATGAGTCATAATGTGGACTCATCATTTCCCCCACACCTTACCTTTTGTAAGTCCCATTACAAACTAACTCTCTCTATCCTCATAATTATGAACCCTTTGCACCAGATTGAGACTTAGATCATATATAGAATATAGATCTTGAAATGTGTTCTGATGTTGAGGAGTGAATTCCATATCTATGTTTACAGAGTGAATCCAAATGGAAAATTTCTCATCATATTGCGGTCATGTATTTTTTCCAAGGAGACATAGGGGAGAGTAATAGAGGAGGCCTGAATCTCATCCCCATCCATGGTTTTTATCCATCCCCTTGATGTACATTAGTAATTATCTAAATGATGACCTTAACCCTTCTAAGAGTCCATTTGATGGTGGTAGGGGAAAAAACTTCTCTTTGTCTTAAAGTGGTTGGTAACATGAGTAATTAGTCAAAGAGTATTGTCCACCTCATAAAAATGGGTCAAGAGTATGACTCAAATCTACAAAGTGAATTCTAAAATATTATAAATTTCTATGCTATGAAAATACACACTTCAAAAATAGATTCCAATTTATCTACAAGAAATCACCACTTGGTCAAATAAATATTGAACAAATAATTCAAAATTGATGATGCCATCTTGCAAAGTATAGAAATAATGATTATGGATTTTTCCCCCTTTTATTTATTTGTAATTATTTTGCCACCAAATATTTAGTAATTACTTTATCCACATGAATGTAATATGATGACAAAGACAAGTCATCATATATAACTTGAGAAGACAATGTCTATAGCATGTAGTCAAGAGTTCAAAATGTGAATTTAAAAAAAAAATCTACTGACATGGTGGGAATATTCTTCTTATAACATTTATGGGAATTTTTTGTCAAATATTTGAAAATATATGTGTAGAATCAAAAAATCAAAGATAACTTTTAGTAAAAGAATATATACTATATTATACAAACCCATGATATTGTCCTTATTTGACCTTCTTCACCTGTTCAAACAAAGGAAACTACATGAATTAATTTTAAGGAATAGCACAAAAAATAATAAAATCAATTTTTATTACTTTTGAACAAGGAGAATCATTCATGACTACTAAATCTCTAAACTCACTTTTTTTATTTTTTATTTATTGCCCTTCACTAACCATTTACTGGTTTTTTGATCAAAGCTCATCATGTAGTACATGAATAACTAGCAAGCTAGTTTTTTTATCATGACTATCAATAATGTCCATAAGGATTTTCATTGTTAAATTTTTTTATTATTATTATTATTATTATTATTATTATTATTATTATTATTATTATTATTATTATTATTATTTTATTTTTTTTGAATTTTTTTCGAAGTGGATCCTCTTCCTTTATTCATGACATCTTATCTTCAAGTATCAATATTCATGGAAAATTTGAGTTCTTCCATGGGGCTAAACTCATTTTATACTATCTAGATGAATTTTTAATTACTGGATGTCTTCTAGTACAACTTCAATCAATGTCCATTAATACAGAGTGTCTTCTGATTACCATCTATCTATAGTAATTACACTGAACCATTATCAAAAATATTTTCTATCTAAAATGGTCCTAACCATCTAGTTCTTAATTTACCTTTGAAGTTTTGATACTTAGAATCATACAAAAGTGCCCAATATCCTTCTTTGAACTATCTTTCTTTGATGTGTAAATCATGACATTATTTTCTCTAGTATTACTTCATCTTTATATGTTGTAAAGCTTTTATTCTCATCTCATCCATCTCACTCAACTATAAAATTCTCTCTGTGTGTGCTTCAACCAAGTCAATTCCTACTTCTAGTGTAGTCCTTAAAGTTTTCATCTCAAATTCAATTAAAAGGAGAGGTTTATTACCAAATACTAATTCATATGGTGAAAACCTAGTAGTGGTATTTCACATGGTGTTATATGACCATACAAATTATAGAAATTTGGTTTCCCAATTATTTATACTACTACTAACTATTTTGGTAAGGATATTCTACCTTTCCATTTAATTAAAGGTGGTATGGAGAAGAATTTCTATGGTTGACTTGGTAGATCTCTATGAATACTTAGATCATCTTAGACATGAACTAAGATGCTTGATCAGACACTATCTCTCTTGGTGCTCCAAAATGTTGCATGATCTTAGAATATAGGAAGTCTGCTACTACCTCTTCTCTTTCAAAGGAAAGAGCTTGTACTTCAGCTCATTTTTTCACATAATCTATATATAACAACAAGTACTACTTGCCTTAATAAGGTGTATCTATGGGATAAACAAATTACATACCCCACTTCTCAAAAGGATATAGAACTACTTGAGGATGGAGGGACATTTCAAAAAACAATGTAGGTTTTCCCATTCTCTAACATGGATCACATTGCCAAACATATGCCTTGACCTGCTTATGAAGAGTTGGCCAAAAGTAACCAGCTTCAAGGATCTTATGTATTATCCTCTTAACTGAATAGTGTCCTCCACCAGGTTTATCATGACAAGCATGAATGATTTAATGCATTTCATTCTCTTTTACACACCTATAGAAAACATGATCAGGTTCAAGTTTAAATAATATACCATTAATCTATTTATAATAAGAACTAGCTTTAATCAAAGGTTTCTTTTTTGAAAGGGAAACTTCCCTATAGCTAAAAAATTTGCTATATCAGCAAACCAAGGTGATTATAATATAACAAAAAATAGTTTTTCATTAAAAAACTATCTTCTACATGTTCTTCTTCATCTACATTGTTCATTTTAGAAATAAAATCAACAACCACATTGAATTTACTTCATTTATCAATAATTGTTATATCAAATTCCTATCACAATAATAACCACCTGATAATTCTTCCTTCTACCACTAGCTTATTCATCAAATATTTGATAGTTGCATTATCAGTATATACAAATATTTTGTTATCAGTAATATAGTGTCTAAACTTATTTATGACAAATTATAACAAGGAATTCTTTCTCAGTGGTTATGTAGTTTATTTTAGTTGAAGTAAAGTTCTTGATAATGTAGTATATGGCATACATCTATCTATATTCATACTTTTGTCTTATAATAACTCTCATAGCATGATTAGATGCATCAGTATAAATATGGAAGGGTTATGACTAGTTATGTCCTCTTAGGACTATTAAAATACTCACCTTTTCCTTAATGGTTTCAAACACTTGTTGGTAGTATAAAATCTAGACAAACTCACTCTCTTTTATTATCAAAGCAAACATTGGAGCGAAATTTTTGTTCAAATCCTCTATAAACTTTCTATAGTATCCTATATGTCCTAAGAAGCTTTTTATATCAATCTAATTTTAAGGGATGGGTAAGTTTGAAATGACTTCAATTTTATTTAGATCTACTTGGATCCTTTTGCAGAAATATGATGTCCTAAAACTATTCCTTCCTCTACCATAATTAAACATTTTTCATGGCTTAAGGATAAATGGTGATCCTCACATATTTTTATTACTTTTTAAAGATTTATCAAACTTCCATCAAATGACTCTCCATGAATAGTAAAGTCATCCATGTAAACCTCCACACAGTCATTAGTCAAATCTAAAAATATGGCTAGGAATGCTCATTGAAAAGTGGTAGGTGTATTACATAAATTAAAGGGGAAGACCATATATACAAAGGTTTCCCATGGAAAAGTTAAGGTTGTTTTATCTTGGTCTTTCAGTGCCACTTATATCTGATTGTACCCACTAAATCCATCTAAAAAGGAAAAATATATTTTACCTACCAAGTTGTCAAGTACTTGGTCAATAAAGGGTAAAAAGAAGTAATCTCTCATGGTTGATTTGTTCAATTCCATGTAATATACACATACTCTCCATTTAAATTTTTTATTATGAACAATAACCAAAGGAGAGACCCACTAACTATCAAAAATAGGATAAATGAATCCCACTTCTAGTAACTTTTTAATTTTAGTTTTCACAATGTCTCTTAAGGATTAATTCTTCTTTGAGGTTGCCTAAATATTTTAATGTTATCTATGTAGATATGGTGTGTGCATATACTTGTATGGATTCCTTTCATGTCTTGATATTCCTAATCAAAGGATTGAGTATAATCTCTAAGTACATAAAAAACATTCACTTCCTAATCATCCATTAACCAATTATTTATGTTGAGTGTCTTCCCTGGTGCTACTATAATTTATTTAGTGCTTGGATGGGAAGAATATATTTATTTGAATTAAATAATTAATGATTTGAGAGGACATGGATGTGGTAATAATATATATAATGTGATAGTATATTTCACAAATTTATCTCCCATAGAAATTACTCCAGCTAAAGGACAATGGAAGGCTATTAATAATGAATTTTGTCCTTCATGTTCCCACTATATAACACTATGTTGAATGTCTTTATGGTCATATAACATGTTAGAAAAGGTGGAAAAGGATGGGTGATTAGAATAATAGGAAATTCCATCATGAAAGGATCCTCTATTAATATTTTTAGTTTAGTTAACAATATCCTTAGATGGACTATCAAGATCCAAAGCTGGACTATCAAGATCTAGAGTTAGATTGTTAAGATCAAGAGCTAAACTATCAAGATCCAGAGTTAGACTATCAATATCTATAGAAGTTCCAATAGTTCTTAATAACTCATCCTCTACTTCTTCTACATGATCAATGATTGTGACCATAGCTATAGAGGAGATACTATCACATTTTTCTTCAAATTGATCTGCCTACAACTATTTGATAGGATTGGTTGATGGTTGAGCAGGTGGATATAAATAAATACATTTTGATTTAAGACTATTTGAGATGGTAATATCCCCTGATCTACAATAAATTAATGTTTTTATAGTTTCTAACTAAGGCCTTCCTAGAATGAATGGGTATCCATTTTGTTTTTTTAGGCTATTCCCATGATTCAATAGTCAATATGATATCTTTAATGACACCTTTTATTGTGGTAGTGAAATGATCTACCATCTATAATATTGTGGTAGTGGGTTTCATATCTTTTAATGAGAGATTTTGCATGTTGTCTATAGTTATTACATTAATATCAACTCTGAAATCCACCAATACATTTGGTATCTCCTATTTTCTAATCTTGATAGAAATGATAGGGCTCCCTAGATCCCCATATTTAGGTAAAAGTAGCTTACCAGCTAACAAATTAGGAAGCTTACCATCTACCTGTATGGTCTTAGGGTATTCTCTTTTTCTATCAGGTGTCTTGATACACAAAATTTTAATCACCCTCTATAGTTCTGGAATGTCCCTAATGGTTTGCAATAATGGATTTTTTATGTTAAGTTTCCTGAGTTCTTGAATTAATTCAAATTCCTTGTTCTTTTCCACTTCCTTCAATCATTTTGGAAAATAAATAGATGGAGGAGTTATAATGGCTTCCTTTATTTTTCCAAGTTTCTCTCTTAACTCCTCTTCTTTCTTCAATTGAGTTTTTTGAATTTATTTTTTATGAGGTACTTTTGTAATGATGATCTGAGGTTCTTGTAACATTTTTCTTGACCTGAGATGTATGTCTGCACATTCACTAACACCTGCCCCTATGGTTTCACCTTATCCATTTACATAAACCTATATATTTTTTTGGATTTGATACTAGCTAAGTAGGTAGATGAGGTTGGTTTGATTTCTCTGTACAGGTTACTTGATTTTTTTGAGGATTCATTAATGCTTACTATTAATTTGGATATCTTCTTTATTGTTTTTGGTTATAGTTTGGACTAGGATTTCAATGTTGATTTATCCATGGATTTTTATGACCTTGGGGTATCTAAGTTTATTGAAAAGGTTGGGGCATCGTCCATTATTTTGGCATCCATTCATGGGTGCCCCATTATAGTGGTATTACCCACACTTTTGGAGATACATTCCATTGTGGAAAAGGAATCCTTGAGCCAAATTATTGTAGCTAATTTTGTTTGAAGGTATTTCCTTGTCTTTGAACATATTCTATTTATTCTATGGTTTGTGTATTCTATTTGAACTAGATATTAAGAGTAGGAAGGTGACTACAATTTTTTGTGTCATGATCTTGAACATCACATATTTCACAAATTTATGTTTTGTTAGAGGATAATCTCTTAGTGTATATTTTAATCTACACTTTGGATAATAGATTTCTAGTGGTTCAGTGTTATATTTAGCCTTAGCTTGTAATCCATCTAATGTTAGATTAAATTTAGCTAGTATGTCTATTTTGAAGTTTTCTAGATCTTCCATGAGTTGGTTTACATCACTAAATTTCCCTAGTTTCCCTCTTCTACTGCTAGGTTTTACCCTAGAGTAGTTGGTACATAAACATGTGATCTCTTGGAAGTCTGATTTGGTAATATCTCCCTTCCCTATGAGATTCAAAAAATCTTTGGATGAGTCATCCAATCCTTTAAGAAAAATAATTTTGATCACTTCCTCAGATAGCTCATATCCAAATATGTTGTGGGTAAAAGCAAACCAGTCTAGGTAATTTTCAAGGTTTCCATCTTTGTTTTGCTTGATTGTGAAAAAATCTTCTTTTATATCCTTAACCCTACATTAATCTTGGTATTTATTTAATAATATTATTTTAATTTCTCTCCAAATGCTAATAGAGTTTTATTCTAGTCCCATGAACCACCTCATTGATCCTTCCTTCAGAGTATAAGGAAAGAGATTCAAATTTTGATTGTCTAAAGTGTAATCATAGGTCTAACAGAGGACTTTTAACTCAAAAAAATTATCTGGGTCTTCAGTGAATAGACCTATAAAGGTAGGTAGATTAGATAGGGAAATATTTTTCATTATTGTTTGGTTATCATTATCAAAGACAATAGGATAAGAAAAGTCCTCTCAGGAGGATTCATGTGAGGGTTTTCTACATGGCCTATATTTTATCCTAGTATAAATAAAGTTTTATTGAGAGGAGGGGATTCTGGTTGTTCAGTGTCCAAAATTTTAGTTCTTGCAGAGGAAGATTCTTCTTAATAATATTATTTAGGGGGGGGTTGGTGTTGTATTATCCTAATGTTTATTCCTAAGAATTTAAATTAATACTAAAAATAAACACTTGAATTAAAGTTAAAACACACTAAACCACTAAATTTATAAATCTGAAAGCAATCACATAATGATCTAAAATAAACTCACTAAAATCAAATCTCGAATCCACACTTGCAAAATGAAAGTTATAAGAATTAAAGGAATGATAAATACTTATTCAAATCTGAAAGTAAACACATTAATATTTATCTTATCTTTTAGGTTATCTCACATAAAACATTTTGTCAATTTCAATTTAAACAAATAAGAAATAAACTTTATAAATACTAAAATAGTGTCTCCTATCTCCTTGGGGAGTAGGCCCTTGCTCACCCTTAGATTCAAGTTTGAACAACTCAATCTTAAAATGCTATCTTAACATATAGAATGAAAGAATAATCTATTGTGAGTCTTCTTGTATTTAAAATAATCAACCTTACAATATCTGTGTATCTCTATATGTTTATAGATCCAGCATAAATCTATCTTTTTAATCTATGCAAAAGGAACTAACTATCCTAGAAATTAGGCAACAATTCAATTAGTTGTGAACAAAAATATATTTAGAGATATTGGGTGATATATCTAAAATTAAAAAACATTGTAATAATATTTACACAAAACTAGAAATATTCACATGAGATTACAACTACTATGTCTAGCTATATCTAACCACCAAATTTATACATACAATATATTCATATCTTCTAACTCTAGAGTTGTAACCTAAAACAAAAACTTCTATAAATAGAAGACTATATAGAAATAATAATCTATATATACAAGTATAGAAATAGAAATCATCAAAAGGAGTCTTTAGATCATCATAGAAAAGGTAGAAAAGCTTCTTGAATGCTTCAGAGCATGTTATGGCCAAATCAAAGTGAACTATGAGAATTCATAGCACAACTATGATAATCCATAGTCAATTATTATAATCTATAGTTAAATGGAAAAATTTGTAGCTAATAGATGTAATATGTAACTGACTAGTAGAATCTATAGCTATACTTCAAATGATCAGTTCTTTGTCTTGACACATCCTTATCTTCATGATATCTTATAAAAACTCTTACTAGATGCTATTATGCCTGTACATATCAAAATATGAAGACTAAACATGAAAATAATTAGAATATCATGCAAAGAAAGCTAACTTAGACTCATATGAGATTATATAGATAGAAGCATGTACTTTATAACTTTAGGCTAGTTATAAACCCTAAGACTACATGTAATGCTCAATAAAATGACATGTTTAAGGCTATGAAGGATGGCATATCATGGTAATAATGACTCATAATGTGGACCGTCCTATCCAAATTATTATTAGAAGCCTCATACATACATTAAGTATATAATTATATAAATCATTAAAATATTATTACCAAGGTTTAGATTAAAAGATTTAATTTAATATATATTATGATTTTTCTTTGGTCTATAAATGGACTAGGTTTATATTTAAACCAATTATTTCTATGATTAAAAATTGATTTTTCTATAAATGTCAAAAAACATTAATGATAAATATTATATCTATTATCATTTATTATTATTATTATTGACCAAAGGGTCAATTTGGATATTTTTTAGTAAGGGTTTTAGCTTATGAAAGAAGTTTCATGATCCCATTTGGGGCAAGTAGAAGAAGATTAAAGGGCATAATGGTAGTTGGAAGGCCAAAATACATAGCATTCATGTCAGGTGTAGAGATGGAATTAATTTGATGTATTTTATCTTCAGTATTTGTGTATTTTATGTGCTTTCATATTTTACATACATACATATTAGGGTTTATGATATTTTCTAATTTTTACTATGGGTAGGTGGATGTTCATACCCTATTGTAAATCCTTCATTTTAGTCCAACTGAGAAATACTCAAACAAAGTTTGCATGACCATTTTGAGAGGATGCATAGAGGAATAAAAGAAATAATGAAACTTATTTCTTCAGGCAAGGTCTTATTCCTTCATTATATATATATATATATATATATATATATATATATATATATATATATATATATATATATATATATATATATATATATATATATATATATATATATATATAAGTTTTATTTTCATTCATAACAAGCAAGATAATAAATACTTGTTTTAAGGAACATGCATTTATACTCATGCTTTGGTATGTGTATACGAATTAGTACAATAAATAGGTTGAAATTTTTGCATGCTAATGAGTTAAAGAGTTTATTCTTGATTGGGGTTTTTTTATACTTTAAGGCTATTTGATTTTGTTTATTATATGGATGGAAAGTGTTTGTTAAATTACTTGAAAGAGGATGTGTGTGAAATGTTTGGTAAAATTCATCAATAGAGGATGGCTAGAAATTATTTGTTAAATTGCTTGGAAGAGGATGGTGTGAAATGTTTGACAAAATTATACAATAGTGGATGGATGAAAATTATTTATTAAATTGTTTTGAAGATGATGTGTGTGAAATGTTTGACAAAATTATACAATAGTGGATGGCTTGAAAGTGTTTGTTAAATTGCTTGGAAGAAGATGTGCGCAAAATGTTTGATAAAATTCCTCAATAAAAGATGGTTGAAATTTTTTTACTAAATTATTTGGAAAATGATGTGTGTGAATTGTTTGACAAAATTCCTCAATAGAGGATGGTTATAATTTTTTTTTAAAATTGATTGGAAGAGGATGGTGTGAAATGTTTGAAAAAAATCTTCAATAGAGGATGGCTGGAAATTGTTTGATAAATTTGAATTGTTTGACAAAATTTCTCAATGGAGGTTGGATGAAATTTATTTGATAAAATTCCTCAAAAAGGATAAATGTGAATTATTTGACCAAATAACTCAATTAAGGTTTCATTAATGATTATGCTTTACATTAAAATCTTACATGGTTGGTTACATTTGTTTGACTGGTTAATCCTTCACTTAAAATCTGATCATGCATTAAATAGACGATCATATGCCTACATGACTGATTGCTTACTTTGTATGGATAAACATATAATTTAAAAATGATTGATTTTAGTAATGGTTGATTTAACACATTTAATAGTTGATTATGTACTTTTTTGGTAGTTAAACAAATACCTTGAAATGGTTAGTCATGCAATCTTATGTGATTGATTTCATGCATGAAGTGGTTAGATTCAAACATAAATGTATTGGTTATAAAAACTCCCCTTGTGTAACTAATTTTTATATGCACTAATAATATTCATGTGTTTTATGCCTCATGCATACATTGGTATGTCTAGACTACTCTTTAATATCATGTATATATATTTTTATGGCCTATGCATGTGTTTATATGGATGGATATTCTTAAATGGATTGTATGGCCATGTGTGCAAGAAAAATTGTAGATTGTGCATTAGAATGTTTGTGGTTGTATGCATATTTAGTATGCATTATGATCAAGTTATTGAATGGCATATGCATGCATTATAATGGTTGGGTCAATGCACTCTTTGTGTAGTTGGAAATATGTATTGGAATGGATGATTTATATTATATAATACCTACATGACTAGTCATTCATATTTAATGATTGTACATATGTCTATTTAGCTTATGAAAACATTAGTATGGATAGACCACTATGATAAGGTTGTGCATACATTATTTGACTTGTGCATGCAATTGTATGCCTACATATTGAACCATTTAATATCTAAATACTCTATTGGTATGGCTGTGAATACCATTTCATGGTTGGTTATTTACTTATATAATTGTACATACATTTACATGATTAGGTGAATGCATTACCATGACTAACTTCATACCTTAAACCCATGGCTTAAATATATATTGAATAGCATGTGCATATTCATGTGTGGTTTATTTATTGTATACATTTAATTATCAGTTATTTCAATCTTGTATGGTTGAGAAAACACCTTTGGCATGGTTGATTTCATGTATTATATGGTTGGACACAAACACATAATTAATAGTTATGAAAACACTCTTTGTGTGGCCAAGTGTGCATACATTTGAAAAGGTTAAGTGTAGCATTCGTATGACTACACATACATTTGAAAAACTTATTCTAAAAATTAGCATATCGATTTGAATGATTGATTCTATATGCGTTGAATAGCTATGTATATGCATCCAAATGATTATTTTTATATGCATTTGAATGGCTAAGTGTATGCATTCAAATGGATAAGTTATAGTATGCATTAGCATGGATAATCATACATGTTAAATGGATGAAATTATGAACCTTGGATGGTTGATTATACCTTGTATGACTAAACATGTATTATTTGCATGATTGTGTGTGATAGTTACTTTTATGTATTTGGAACAACTGAGTATATATAGATGCATTCATGTTGTTACTTTTATCTATAAGAAATGGATTCTTGATCAAGGAAAATATTATTTTATTTCTAAGGCTTCCTAAGCAAGCTAATATATATATATATATATATATATATATATATATATATATATATATATATATATATATGGTTACCATCTAGGATAACCTTGCCAACTATGTGATAACCTTGTTTAAACATGTTTTATTTCAAGAAGGTATTATCTTGAATAACCTTCTTACATGCTTTTTATTTTTTATTGGCTTTTAGTTGTTATGGAAAAACTTAATCTCAGTAGTGTGTTCTTTCAACCATTCATTCTTATGGATGTACCAATAGTTTATGTCATTAGATAAAAAGGATCTTGAGGAATGTAAGCTTTCAGTGGTTATAAAATAAGGTTTTAGACCTTCGTTAGTTATTGTATCATGTTCAAACCAGAACTTCATTGTTATAATTTGGAATGGTGGTTATATTTTTTTGTAGTGTTTTCATTAGTTGAATCCTACCATGTTGATCTTATGTTTTATTTGTCTATTCTCTTAAACCTTTTTTTGGACTACATTATATGTAGAGCTCAATTATTTCTCTTGTAAGAACTATATATCTACATTTTTCTAATTTTGAAGAGGAAGTCACAAATTTTGGTGATGATCCCTTTTGTGTTATGGTGACTTACCTCTATTAAAGAATACCTTTATGTAAGGTAAATTTATCTATAAATAATATGGAACACTTGACTATTATTTTAAAAAAAGGATCTTAAAAGTGAAGGAACTTATTAGATAATTATTTTAAACTAATTATTACTTAAGGATTAAGGCCTCATGGTTTGTTTGTTATATTCTTTAAAAAAATATTTTGGCAACTTGATAGAGTTATCCTAGTTAACTAGTCTATTAAGGATTGTGATTAATTATATGATAACCTTCATTTCAACAAATAAATGGCTGATCTATGAAAACAAAATTTAATCCATGAAGTTAATAAAAAAATTGAGTGGCAAACTTGTAGCTACATCCTGCAATAGAAAACAAAGTATAAGAAGGGAGAATATAAAGGCCCTAGATTATAATGGTATTCTTATATCACTAATTACTCATAGTTAAATTAAATTTATATTAATATTGAGAATTGCCATTCAAATATATTGTTGAAATTATGTAGTGCAAGAAAAAACTAGAAAAGAACCCTTGTTTGAAATCAAATTTTATGGGTCGATTTGGGTTCATTTCACTTGGTATCAGAGCTTGTGCTCTAATTTTTTTTGAGAAAAAATATGATTAAACAAAATAAATAAATTAGTGCACTTTTTAACCAAATTGTGTATGTTATTAGTATGATTATTGTGTATCTATGACTGCAATGGCAAGTAGACATTATTTCATCTTGGAACCTTGTGGGCTCTTAATGATTCCTTGACCATAATATGTTGATCTTCATAGCCTCGGTTGAAGTCACCCTTTTCTAATTTTGAGTTGCGTTAAGGTGGGTCTCACTTGATTATCGGTTAAACTATATGGGTGGGTCAATAGGAGTCAATGTGATAAAAGACCATTGTTAAAATTTAGAATAATTATTTAATACTTGTTGAAAAATTTATTGGGACATTAAGTCCTTGAAGGGTTAAGGGATGACTTATGCCTAAGATGTTGGTTGAGGAGAGAATGTACCTAATTTACTTAAGTAAATCAACTAGTTTTAGAATCTTCATTGATCGGTGATCAGTTTAAACTTTTTTGGGTTGATAAACTTAAATGGTTGTCGATTACCATTACCAATCCATTAGATATGCATTAAAAAAAATTACTAAAAGTATTGGAAGAAAAATACCTTGAAATTAATTTCTTATTATCAAGACAACATGGTGAGATGTATGAAATTTGACTCATTTTTAGGTGGTTTGTTAATTTGAAAATTACTCTCCTAAGTCCTATATTGGACTAGGTTATAAATAGAGTTATTTCAAATCTCTTATGTGATTTATGTGGCTAAATTTACTTTCATATTAAGTGAAGTCTTAAATGGAATTAGTAGGCCTTATTTTTATCTTAAGGACCTAATTGGAAACTTGGTGAAGTTGGCTTATTATGATTCTTGGCATGCTAACTATCTTTGCATTGAATTAATAAATTAATTTTTGAATTGGGTTATCTTAAATTGATACCCTTATTTCCAAATATAATCCTTGTAGATAATAAAGGAATAAAATATCAATTAAGGCTCAACAAGTTAAGTAAGGTTGGAATGGTATCCTAGATCATTGTTGGCACTTGTGTGGCATAAGTATAAGCTGATAAAGTACTTTGTTTCATGACTAGTGCTTGTGAATCAATGTTTTGTCCAAGTTAGTGAATTTATAATCAATAATAGAAAGGTTTTGCTAATTGAATGTTGATATTTTATTGATATAAAAAATTATGGGTTATTTTAACCAGTTTAGAATTAGAAAAATGTTAGGGCTTGGTGTTCCCAACATCATTAATGATTGTTATGGGTAGAATTTCATAATATTTTATTATAATAAATTGAATACTTTGGTGTGATACATGCTCGAATTAATGAATTATTGAACTAGTATAACACTCTTGTGATGAATGGCCTTTAGTTGAGTAAGACAACTCAATAAATATAAAATTCTCATGGTTGGGCAAGGTTGTTCCAAGGTTGATTCACCCTTGGGAGGCATAAAAATTTAGTCGTGGTGAGAAAAACAAATAGATTTTGTATGGTTATGGTTGAAACCTATGTTTACCTATGTTTATTAGTTATATATGTAATTTTGTTGACTTAGTTTCAACCATATTGTAATCTAAAAGTGTATAAGTGATAAGTTATATATTATAGAAATACTAAAATCTATGAATTTCATCTAAAATTAAAGATTTTGGGAGACTATAATTGATATGATAATAATATGATATTCACCTTAAGCCTTGTCTAAATCCATCCTTTCCAAGGCCACACTATGTAGGAAAAATAACACTAGTTAACCATTGTCTTTTTTAGGCAAGCTAATTGGGGGACTAGTAATAAAGGCTTATTATTGGAAATAAAAGGATGAATGCCTGATGTCTGATGATGACTTGTTTAGATGATCATTCATATGATATTTGAGGTATGACATCCTTGAGAGGACCAAGGGTCTCAATCAAGCCTGGAGGGTCAAGTGGGGGTGAATGTGGTTGTCTTGCTTGAGCAAGTTAGAAAATTATTGGGATCTATTATCATTAACAGGTATCTTGAGCCATCCAATCCATGAGGTGTGAATATTGTTGATAATTTTTTAGTTCTCAAGGATATAGATTGAAGGGATATATTGGAACACACACTTCTTTAAAAAAAGGTGATGGTAAACTTAAGATATGTACAATTAAGGATACAGTAATAGATGATGGATATTTAATGTCATTAAGATGGCATCTAAATATTAGGTGGATTGATAAAATTCATGAACTTTTGTGCTTCATCTGTAAGTGTGCTTGTGTGTTGTGATGTGAAAATACCCTAACATAAATTATCAAAATAGTTGAATAAACATGTGTATCTTATTCCATGTGATTCCTTTATTACATGTAAAACTATTGTAGGTTATGTAAACCTCTAGATATGCCATTATATTAAACCATGCAACTTTGTAATTTATCTATTTTATCAAACATTATTTCCTAATTATTTCATGTATATTTCATAGAAAAAGTGTGAATTTGTGCTTTTAACTCTTGATATGAATTAATTTAATAATGAACTACTTTGTGATGTAAATTTTTCTTTTTAAAATCAACTTATATTAATTAAATATGTCAATGTATAGTGTTTGTATTATGTGGTGTAATTTGACATCATTATTCTAGTGATGAGCATTGATGCAAATGTGAGTGTGAGGTAGAGAAGCATTATATCTGCATTGATTTAGATCATATATGGGTTAGAAAGTGGAGTCTTTCATAGTCTAAAAATCCACTTTTCCCTTTTTTTTTGAGGTATTTGCCTGATTCATTTAGGTGTGTGCACCATGTGTGCCATAAGTTGGTCATGAGATTTTCGTGCATAATGGTCACCTTGTGGATTAAGTATTATCTTACCTACCTCTCATAAGTTGTTGTAAAATTAACTTATGTGTAAATTTCTTAATGTAGCCTTGTGAAGCACTAATTTCTCTTATAAGTTGGATTGTTATACATTATAGCAAGGTTGTACTTATTGTAATGTTGGCATGTGTTGGCTTGTAAATGAAAGTGTGTTATGTTATTAAATGGGTTTTTTTTTTGGAGAATATTATTGAAAGGATATTTTGATCTATTTAAAGGCTAACATGTATGTCTATGCTCATAAGGGGCAAAGTAAAGTCTTGATCACATAGTTTTGAAATTTTTGAGTGTTGCCAAGAAGTAATTATAAAATGATGGTGAGATTGAGATACCTAGAACCATCATGTGAGCTCATAAAATTAATGGAGATCATGATGAAAACATTTAAGTTTGCATGTGAGTGCCTATGATGGACTCTCTAATATCTAGTGTGGTTGGTGTAGGACACTACATTGACCCAAGAATGATGCAAATTTTGATAACCATAGTGGTATGATTAGATGGGTGTTAATTTCATTCTAATATGAATGACAACTAATTATGTGTAAAGCATAATATAAAGTGGAAAAAGGACCACATAACAACTATGATTACTATAATGGCTTATATTTTATGGTGAATATTACAAAATTATGTTTGGGACATAACTAAATTTTATGGAAAATGCCTTAGATTTAACTATTTTATGCTAAATCAACTATTGTCATAAATTATAGGTTGGTAATTGAGTAGAAACATTCAAGTTATTTTAATTTCAACTATGAAATTACTAGTTTATTAGACATTATGTCCATTTTATAATATAAATGTTAACATAAAATTTAATTAGTTTCAAAATTCTGATTCTAATTTTTGAAATCATGTTAAAATTCTACAAGAGAATGCAAAAATTTAAGTATGTATGAGTAATATAAAAATGACCTTTACTCATACAAGGTTTAAAATGTCAAAAAAGTTACAATATAATTGTTATTGGATAATTTTATTTGATCCTTTATTCATTGCTTATGAAAATTTGTAAATGTTTATTTAAGAAAGTACAAAATAATGAATTTCTTTTTTTAAGGATTCAGATTTTGCATTTAATTGTTTTACTTTTTGTAAACTAGTATACTAGTAAAATCATTATGTAATATACTTAGGGAGGGATAGATTAGTAACATAAATAGTAGAATAGTGAATAATAATACCACATGCATAAGAATAAGGAGTTAGGTAGATTAGAATAGTATAAATAAGAGGGATTAGACCATTGTAAGGACATCAAAGTAAAAATATCAATCAAGAGTTAGATAATATGTTAAGGAGGTAGGCCCCTCAAAGTGGCAAGTGATTGTGGAGTTATTCTTTCCCTCCAAAAAGGAATATTTTATCAATATATTCAATGCTTGTAAGTATTTTATGTATTAATTAATAGAGGTTCTTAACATCTGGTATTAGAGTACTTTTTAAGGCTATTTTTTTCTGTTACAGTGAGATTAAAGAGATAATTTTCCATCATTTGGAGAGTTGCAGGAAGGGTTGTGTATGAGAGTGATTTACAATTCGTGTAAGATATTTTAGAGTGTGTTTTGTGAGTGATCTTATTTTTTAAGGTTGAGAGAGGTATTAGGATATTATATTTGTAAAAGTGTAGGTTTTATAGAACTAGTTGGACATATGAAGTTAGATCTCCTATTTTTTTGTAGTTTCAAGTGTAGATCTATGTTTTTTGTCCTCAAAAAACTTGACTATTCTTATTCAAGCTTCTCACAAAAAATTGTGAATTGAGCTAAAAAAATTTTGGGTTTATTGTAACTTTATTTCATATTTCCAAAACAATTTGAATTTTTAAATTTTATTTAATTTTGTAGAAGTTATCATAGTTTTAATAATTGTTATTTGTAAAAATAAAATAAAATAAAATAAAAAGTCATGGAGCCTTCTATTTTATCTAGAGAAATGCATTAATTAAATAATATTCATGATATTTTCAATAGAATTGAACCTTATTTCCATATTAGGACAGAATATAATGCAAAAATTAATGCATGGTTAGATTGGGAGCATAACTATAGCAAATGGTATGTAGATTCATTTCTTATAGTTGAAAAATATGTAGTGGAAATAACTACATGGATGGAATTGGAGTACATTTTTAGAGCATGAAATGAATATCTCCTTCACTTGGATGAGGGTGATTTTGGTCTTCTATTCACTGAGTCTTATATACATATGGTAGAAACTTTTTTTCTTCTTCCTTGTAATGATTTCTACAATTCAGTGAATTCTTTGGTGGGGTTAGATACTTCAACAAAAATGTATGTCAAGGTTAATGCTAAAATGGATGGCATGTATCCTTAGTTAGTTCATCAAATAGAATATCTTGAACACCCTTGCTCTCACTTTGAAATTAAAATCATCATGCTTGAAGTTACACTTCAATCTTTAGTTATAATGCTCATGTTCACCAAGTTGATGTATATGTTCACCTCCCAACATATAAGGAAGAAGAGAAAGCAAAAGAGGATGCATGGATGGGATTTTATCTGGTCTTCAACCTATTTTAATATGTATGGTTGAACCTTCATCTTCTTATTTCTTATCATGTTTTGAGGGTGAAACATTTTTAAGGGGGGTGGAATGTAATATACCTAGGGAGGGATAGATTAGTAGCATAAATAGTAGAATAGTGACTAGTAGTTTAATACCATATGCATAAGAATAAGGAGTTGGGTAGATTAGAATAGTATAAATAAGAGGGATTATTCCATTGTAAGGGCATCAAAGTAAATATATCAATCAAGAGTTAGATAGTCTGATAAGAAGATAGCCCCATCAAAGTGACAAGTGATTGTGAAGTTATTCCTTCCCATCAAAAAGGAATATTTTATCAATATATTCAGTATTTATGTGTATTTTGTGTATTAGTTCATGTAGGTTCTTAACACATTAGATGGATAATAAGACTCTCAAAAGGAATAAGATACTTAGATATGGATTAGTATCCTTAGGTGGTCCTATTGGAAAATAAATATACCCTTATAGAGATCAAAACTTATCAATGTGGACTTAGACATTGATACTCCTTGAACTATATGCACTTCTAATAATGACATACATCTTTATAGAACCCTCTAAGGGTATTTACCTTTAGTAAAGTGTCCATTGTTGATTCAAATATATTTGTGAGTTATTTCTTTATCTTTAGTCACTAGGATGGTGCCTCTTTAAGGAGGGAACGATGTCATGACCCAAGTTTTTATGGTGAAGGATTTACATGAATAACTCTTATATGGCTAATGTGTTAAGCCATTTTTATGTGTTTGAATTATTATTCAGGGCCTCATACAAGAATTGAGCATAAATTTATATAAATCATTAAAATATTATTGTCAAGGTTTAAATTAGAAGATTTAATTTAATATATTATAATTTTTCTATAGTCTATGAATGGACTAGGTTTATGTTTAAACCAATTATTGTTATGATTAGAAATTGATTTTTTTAATAAAGGTTAAGAAATTAATGATACATATTATATCTATTATCATTATTATTGACCAAAAGGTCAATTTGGGGATTTTTGAATAAGAGTTTTAGATTGTCAAAGAAGTTTCATGCTACCATTTGGGGAAAGAAAAAGAAGAGTAAATAGCATCATGGTAGTTATAAGGCCAAGCTACATAACATCCACACCATGTGTAGAGAGGGAATTTATTTTTTGCTTTTTGTCTTCAAGACATGGGCATTTTGTGTGTTTCTACATTTTGCAGACATGCATATCAAGGCAAATGATATTTTTTTATTTTTATTATGGGTAGATGGATGCCCATACCCTCTTGTAAATCCTTAATTTTATTCCATCTAGGAGATGCTCAGGGAAAGTTTGTATGGATATTTTGGGAGGCTACATAAAGGAGATGTTTCATGGCACCATGAAATCCAAGCCAAGCTAGGGAATAAAGGAAAGAATGAAACTTATTTCTCTAGATAAAGTCTTATCTATTTTGTTAAAAATTTGTGTATATTGGTTTTATTTTCAACCATAAAAATTAAGATAATAAATACTTGGTTTAAGGTGCATGCCCTTATACTCATGCTTTGGTATGTGTATACGAATTAGTTCCATAAACAGGGTGAAATTCCTGCATGCTGATGAGTTAAAGAGTTTATTTTTTATTGAGATTTTTTATGCTTTAGAGTTTGATTTTTTTTATTAGATGGTTGGAAATTATTTATTAAATTGCTTGGAAGAGGATGTGTGTGAAATGTTTTATTAAATTCCTCAATAAAGGATGGCTAAAAATTATTTATTAAATTGTTTGGAAGAGGCTAAAAATAATTTGTTAAATTGCTTGGAAGATGATGGTGTGAAATGTTTGACAAAATTCCATAATAGTGGATGGCTAGAAATTATTTGTTAAATTTTTTGGAAGAGGATGTATGTGAAATGTTTGACAAAAGTTTATAAGAGTGGATGGCTGGAAATTATTTGTTAAATTGCTTGGAATATGATGGTGTGAAATGTTTGACAAAATTTCATAATAGTGGATGGCTGAAAATTGTTTGTTAAATTACTTGGAAGAGGATGTGTGTGAATTGTTTGACAAAATTATTTAATAGAGGATGGCTGGAAATTATTTGTTAAATTTCTTGAAAGAGGATGTGTGTGAAATGTTTGACAAAAAATTTTAATAGAGGATGGCTGGAAATTGTTTGCTAAATTACTTGGAAGAGGATGTGTGTGAATTATTTGAAAAAATTCCTCAATAGAGGATAGCTGTAAATTATTTGTTAAATTATTTAGAAGAGGATGGTGTGAAATATTTGAAAAAAATCGTCAATAGAGGATGGATGGAAATTTCTTAATAAATTACTTGGAAGATGATGGATTTGAATTATTTGACAAAATTCTTTGGCTCTATGTGATAACGTAGCAATAAAAAACATAGTGGTAAAAATGTAGTATGACAAAAAGGTTACGACAAAACATAGAAATATTGGTAATATCGCAAAAATGTTACGAAGAGCATAATTGGGAAATTTTAGTGATTATCACATTGTTTGTTTGTTGTCTAGTTCATTTTGGTGATAGTAGTTAACATTTCATGGTGGAAAAGTAATTCACCAAATTTACAATCAAATTAACATAAGAAAATATGATTTTTTGAGTTTGGACATTTAGTTGAAAGTTGTGTCATCTTTACTACATTACCAATACTATTATGTTTTTTCCTCACTACTTTTTATCCTTACAATATTTTTTCATTCTACGTTTTTGTCTACTATTTTTTCATTGGATGTCAATTTCTCAATGGAGGTTGGCTACAATTTGTTTGATAAAATGCATCAAAGAAGATAAATGTGATTTGTTTGACCAAATAACTCAATGAAGTTTTCATTAATGGTTATACTTTATGTTAAAACCTTACATGGTTGGTTACATTTGTTTGAATGGTTGATCCTTCACTTAAAATCTGATCATATATTAAATGGATGATCATATGCCTACATGATTCATAGCTTACCTTGTATGGATAAACATATACCTTAAAAATGGATGATTTAACACATTTAATAGTTGATATGTACTATTTTTGGGGTTAAACACATACTTATAAATGGTTGGTCATGAACTATTATGTGGTTGATTTCATTCATGGAGTGGTTGTCTTCAAACACATGTATTGGTTGTGAAAAATCCCCTTGTGTGGCTAATTTTTATATACATGTGTTTTTATGCCTCATGCATACATTGGTATGTCTAGGATAATCTTGAATATCATGTGTACACATTTTTATGTCCTATACATACATTCATATAGCTGGAATATTCTTAGATGGATTATATGTCCATGTGTGCAAGAAAAAATGTAGCTTGTGTATTAAAAGGTTTGTGGTTGTATGCATCTTTAGTATGCATTGTGATCAAGTTATTGAATGACCTATGCATGCATTATAATAGTTGGGTAAATACACTCTTTGTGTGGTTGGAAACATGTATTGGAATGGATGATTTATATTATATAAAACTTGCATGGCTAGTCATTCATATTTAATGCGTGTACATATGTTTGTTTGGCTTATGAAAACATTGGTATGGCTAGAACATTCCTAAAAGGTTGTGCATACATTGTTTGACTTGTGCATACAATTATATGGTTACACATTTAACTTTTTAATAACTAAATACTATATTGGTATGGCTATGAATACCTTTTCATGGTTGATTGTACATATATTTACATGGCTAGGTGAATGCATTACCTTGACTAATTTTATACCTTAAAACCATGGATTAAATATATCTTAAATGGTATGTGCATATTCATGCTTGGTTTATTTATTATATGCATTTAATGGCTAATTTTTCAATTTTATATGGTTGAGAAATTACACTTGGCATGGATGATTTCATGCATTGTATGGTTGGACACAAACACACAATTATGGTTATGAAAAAACTCTTTGTGTGGATGAGTGTGCATACATTTGAAAAGGTTAAGTTGTAGCATTTGTATGATTCCACATACATTTGGAAAACTTAATCTAAGCATATGCATATGCATTTGAATGATTGATTCTATATGCATTGAATAGATATGTATATGCATCCAAATGGTTGATTTTATATGCATTTGAATGGCTGAGTGTATGCATTCAAACAAATAAGTTATTGTATGCATTAGCATGGATAATCATACATGATAAACAGATGAAATTATGAATCTTGGATCCTTGATTGTACCTTGTATGACTAAACATGTATTATTTTCATGATTGTGTGTAACAGTTATTTTTATGTATTTGCAACAACTGAGTGTATATAGATGAATTCATGTTAATTGCAACTATGAATAAACGAATACTTGATCAGGCAAGATATTATTTTATTACTAGGGCTTCCTAACCGAGCTAATATATATGAATGTTTACCATCTAGGATAACCTTGCCATCTATGTGCTAAATTTTTTTAAATATGTTTTATTGTAAGAAGGTATTATCTTGAATAACCTCCTTAAATTCTTTTGATCTCTTATTCACTTTCTATTGTTATGGAGTATGAGAGGATAGTTGGCTTAAGAAATTTTGGGTTCTTATGACTCATTTGATTTTAATATGCTAGAGTATCACTAAGGTAAGTATTGAGATAGGTTTTATACCTCATTTCTCATTCAAATTCCTTAGACACCAAAAACCAACTTATACATGAAGGTCAAACAACAGGGTTGGATATTGATCTGAGTGTAGTATGAGAAAACCTTCAAGCTTATATATGCTTTTAATGATGATTAGAGAAGAAAAGAAGGTGAATCCTATGTTTGACAATAATAATGAGTGATGATTTCATGATCTAGATTCCCAAACAAGGAAAAATTGGTCAATGTATAGAAGAAAGGAGAAATAAGGTTCAATAAAGTCAATGATAGGCATACACATGTAGTAAAGTGACAAAGTTGGAAATGATGTGAGGGATGTTATTATTCATCTCAAGATTTCCTTAAATTTTGAGATAATGCACCTTCACCTACATCTCACAATATGGATACACCTTACAACCTCAAAATGACCATCTACAGCTGTGTTTAAGGGTAATCAGGGTTTGAATGTGTATGGTTGAGATGTTAAGATTGACACTCCAAATTGAATGGTCATGAGGGAACTAAAGTTAATGAAGATAAAATAGGCATTAATAAATTGGTAATTATGGGATATTGGGCTTATGAATTAAATCCATACAATAAAAAACACCTATAATAGAATATGAATACCTACAATCATGTCCCTCCTCACCATATACTATGTTATGGGCTAGTGAGTCAAATGATGCAAGTCAAAAATGGCTTAAGAGAGGGATTAAGTCACATAAACTACATATGACCTATTAATATGAATATTCAATGATGAAACTACATGGTTCAATGGTCCTTTTCCATACACACCTATACCCACTTGATTGGCTTGTATGAGACTAGTGCAAAGTGGTAAAAAGTCACTATCTTGGTGTAATTTGTGAAATGGGTACGCTCATAGAGATATCCTAAAGGCATAAATTCTATAAAGGAAGTATCATACACTCACACCAAGAGATTTTACTCCTTCACTCAGCCAAGATGGTAGGAAGAACACCTATGGTTAGTTACCAAGACAATCTTGTCAATGGAAGCAAGAAAGAGTATTGAAGTAGCCCAGAGGCCAAAGGTGATGAGAGGATATAAATACATGAATATCATTACTAAATGGATTAATTCATAATAAAAGGTGGAGTATCCAAATTTTTTCATGATACTTAGAACCCATCATCAACATAGTATGTAGGCAAGGTAGAGGAAACACAAGGTTTTATGCAAAACTCAGTCAGATTGCCCTAAGAGGACATATATGTCAAGTGAGTTGTATTAGAGTTGGTTCCAAGATGTAAATATGGTTCAAGTGTATGTTTCATATTTTTAAAGGAGTGAAATTCAATAAATAATATCTCTTGTGCTCCAAGAATAGTCAATTAAAAGTTAATTGATTACGTGACAGTGGACTAGCATGCAATTATAGTCTTAACACACGCCTTTGAGTAAATAAGGTATGTTTGAGTTATAAGTCAATAAAAAAGACTCGAATTAAGATAAAAATTAATGAAATATATCTAATCCGATAGTGCACACCTACAGGTATGCCATTCCTTGAGCCAACAACTCAGTGACAATTGACAATCAACCATGTCAAGGAAAAGCCATGCCTTATGGAGTTTAGAAGAGTTGGATGACCAATATGATTGAAGTATATCCCAAATGATGATTCAATATCTACCTTAGGATAATAATTATATTAAATATGGAAAATAAGAGTTCTATATGGATAACTCACAATGATGTTTGTCAACTTTGTGCATAGTCAACATTCCAAAAGTCTGCCTGAGAGTTTTTTATGTTTGAAGGTGCTAAAAAGATCATCTAGACCTGAAATTTTATACAAATTTCCTCATGACCCAATTAATACCCTCATATAATTTTTTTCATGATAAAATAGGGTAAATATCCTCTACTTTGTCTCAGAGGTAGGGGAATTTTAGGTAGACATAGACTACAATCTTGGTAAAATTTGGCAAGAGGATGACTTGGAGAGTGTTGGATCCTAGAAAAGAGGGTTTATGAGATATTTTAGGCATATAAAAACCATGAAATACAATACATATGTGTTATAAACCTATATATTTTCCTAGACTCACAAAATTATAGTTAAAGTCTACTAGCCTAGACTGGGCCTATTGCCCAAAAGGAGGTACATTTCCATTTATATAACTAAGCATTAAAAATAATGGATACATGTTCATAATGAGTTATTATGTGTCTTTAAGATGTTGGTTTTTAAATAACTTCATGAATAGGCCATTTCTTAGCTTGAGAACTCAATAGAGTGCACAAAATACCTAGAAAAGCTTAATAAACCAAGTTTGAATGCTCACACCAGCATGGGAGATGAAGGATTTATGGGATATTATAAGGGGTATTGAAATTACATTCTATGGAATTTTTTCATACTTTGGATGTTAAATCTTTATGAATCATCCTTAAGGGTGAAAACTACCTAAAACCATAGTTTAAACTTGTTTACAGAGATTGAGTTGGAAACCCCATAAAATTCAATATTTACTTCCTAAAACCTATTATATGTTGTATTAAACTCTTATAGGGTCCTCCACATGTAATTTTTTTGTACCTTCCTTTGTACAGAATACTAAAAAATAATACATTTTCATGTTTTTGAGCTAAAATGGGTGTTTTGAGGAGTGTATAAGGATTCCAATCATTGGGAGAGATATATTGGGACTTATTTTACATTATAAAGCTAAAAAAATCATAATAAATCACCCATAATTTCCCAAACTATTCAATCCTGTTGGGCCAGTTAGAAAATGCCTCAAAAAGGCAAGCTTTCCAATGGCCATTTCATGGTTATAGTACCTCCACAATGTTTCAAAACACAAAAATTTAAATGGAGCATGGTGACATCATGGTAAACTTTAATCAAACATTTTTTGGAATTTTCACACGTGTGAGCTCCCAACAACAAGATTTTTCTTTCTAGTGCTAAAAGGGCTAATTATGCCTAATTTGGTGAAGAAAATGAAGAAATGAGGTGCTTCCACTTGAAATATAATCATTAAAATTTGTTTGGATATTAATTATGATATATGGTACCTTTAATAATTCTTATTTTCTCATCATCACCTTTATATTCTCCCAGACAATGATATTTGGAGAAAAAGGCTACAAGGAATTGAGAGAAAATGCATAGTTTTGGTGTCATATCAGATTTGTTTAAGTGATTTATCGACTTAATACCCTTTTCCAAGGTCTGGTAAGATATTAATAAGTATTCCATGGAGAATTTCATTAAAATTAAATCATTTTTTAAGAAAAGACTAACTTTATCTTATACACCTAGTGTAAAATAAGAGTTAAGGAGTTGAGAGACTAAATCAATGTATATAGCCCCTCATAAGGTCTTGGAAATCTAATCAATGATATGATACACCAAATCAACCTAATAATAATTAATTATTAGGTTTTAATTAAGGATAATAAGTTGGAAAAGGTCTACAAGATCAGGAAGGACTCTTCTTCCTTTTAATGCCTAGCTTCAAGACAAAGTCAAAGTTGCCTTTGGGAAAGTTTCCAATATTACTATAAAGATATAACTACATCATGAAAGATTTTATGAATAAATTAGTACTTTTTATATTCATTTAATACCTATATTCAATATGTATGACTTTTTTTACAAGAATATAAAGCTTTGGAGCTAGGATTTAGGCACCTATGTTGGTCAAACACCACAAATCAAGAAGGAAGATTTGTTCTAAATTTTGAAAACTATTGAAACATGAAATTATATGACATATTTCCCAAGTATAATAAAATGTAATAATATAAATTCTACATTGGGTTTTGAAGAAGATAAAGTGAAGGTTTTGTTTCCTAGTTTTGGGGGCTCTTGTCTCTTTATCTCTCTTCTCTCTTATTCTTTATATGTAAGCCAATTTTTGGCATTTTGATGGATCCTTAACCTTATTTTTGGAAATTTAATGCTCAAAATACATTTTAAATTTCCTATTTTTATAAATAAGATGGAATTCATACCTCATCAAAACTTGATTTAGTGTATTTTCATGGTTTGTTGATAGATGATAGTGATAGTTTATTTCTTCCTCTCATCTTGTCCTTTCCTATTTGCCTATTTGAAAGTGTTAGCTCATCCCTATATGTTTCATATTGTTATCTAATCATATTTTTTTATGGCAAGTGCAAGCTTTCTTTAGTGTCTTTGAGAGACCTATTGAATAAGTGCCTTGGATCATGCATTAAGTCTAAGCCTCTATGTGAAACATTTATGTTTGGAGGCTACCAATTAAGAAGTGTATTTATTTTTATGTTATTATTCAGCCTTGTAGTGTATACAACACAAGTGGAGGTCATATTTTGGTATATCACCCCAGTTAGATAGATTTTATTTTTAGTTTACCTTCTTCCTTTTTCCCTTGCAAGCTAGTAGTGTAGATTAGGGATCTTAACTGATACATCAAAGGGAAATAACACTTATAATATAGATATTGAATCATCTTATTAGGTCACCCATAGCCTAGGATTGTCTCCATGTTTCTTTAGATTGTGAAGGCCTAAAACTACCTTCACAAGGTTGCAAGTCTAGAAGATAATATTTTTATAGTGATATACAAACTGGTTATTTAAAACAATTATGGATCACATAAACTTATAAAAAAACTAAAAAAAATATAATCTATTATTTTTATAGTTGTGTGTGTTTTTAACTCGGCATGTTTTAGATCATGGCAAGTGATCTAAAATATTTCATGTTAAAAACACATATTGTTATATCAAAAGCATCAAATTCAATTTTAATGGAATGTGAAAGCATAAAATAGGTTTGTCAATGAAAATAAATATGCATAATACATATGGATTGGAAGGGGGATGAAATAGGTATAAAAAATGAGTTCTTAGAAAATTTATTTTCATGAAATTATTTCTTCTATATAATTGAAGACTATAAATGTACAAACAAAACTTTCCAATGACATATGATAACATAATGAAATTTATGATTTAAAAAATATTGGATTGTAAAATACTAATAGCAACAAATGAATAAAATATATTTTATTAGGATATAAAATAATAAAATAAAACTAGATGTTCAAAAAAATGATAGCCTTTGTAAAATTGATGACAATAATTACACAAAATAGGATTGTTGTTTATAAAAATCAACATAAAAAAAATGTAAAAAATAGGGAGATGCAATAGCAACTATTATGATACAATCCTATATAAGCATCATAAAAAGGGTGATACTCACTAGTTTATATTTTAACTTTTTCACATATGATTTTTCTTTTTATAGCCTTTGTTAAAAAGATTTTATTGCATCTAAGAAAAAAAAATTGAGGGGTAGTATTTACCATGTTGTCATATGAATATTTTTTTAGCATTAAAATAATTATAATAATTGTAAGTGAAATTTGAGCTCAATATATTAAATTATGTAATTCAACCAACTCAAATATTGAACTACATAATAGGAAGGATTTATAAAACAAATTAGAATGATATAAAAGCTTATTGAATTCCTTATTTCATATTACCTCCTTTCAGGATTTGTAATTGATCAAGTGATTGCATATAGACTCATATTGACATGGATGCTTGATTAAAGGATTTGGATGATGGATGTAATGGATGCTTGATTGATGTTATAAAAATGCTAATTGATTTCTAAATTGATATGTATTTTCTATGAAGATTCAAGTTGGTTTGAGGGTGGAGGGAGAGTTTATTTTAAATAGGCAAATGGAGGGGATTTTATGGTTTTAAAATTATTAGAATTCTCTAGTTAGAGACTTCTAGATACTTGTAGGAGCTTCTCCAATTATATAGGATTCTCCATTAGTTTAGGGATAAGAGAGGATTAGGTGGGAATTAGATAGGGATGAGGATAAGATTAGGGATATAGGGATGTAGGTACACCCTGGTGTAGGCTAGTAGGTGGTTAGGTGGGGTTATGGGAATTAAAAATTTACATATAATGGATGACTAGGATTATATTAGAATAATAGGGATTATGATAGAATTAATGAAGGGATGGGATTAGACTAAGGGTAGTGAAATGGATAATTATTGAAGGGGGTTATTAGATATATGGCTAAGATTAGGATAAATTAGTGGGATAAAATATGTTAAGTGGAATTAGTGTTAACTAATAGTAATATTAATCGATAATAATGAAGCAAGCAATTTTAGATGCATACATTTTACCCCTCTTTGAAATGGAATTTCAATTGAATCAAAGTGAAAGGAGTAATGGTCTTTTAATGAAAAACCATGTCATGTATGAATGTTAGTAGATGGTGTTATGGGATATGATGCCCCCTCAAGGGGACATACATATAAGAATGAGATGGATGCCATTCAAAATAATAAAAGAATAGTGGGATGTGATTGATAGATAAGTGGATAGGATGATAAACATGAGATAGATGATGAAGAAGATGGATTCATCCTGAACAATGAGCTAAAAATTGATGATGCCCTTGGTAAGGCTACATAAACAGGGAGTAAAAATGGTATTGTCATGATTATTTACACATCTCAAAGAGTAATCAATCATAACAAGATGATGGTATGATTAAAATGCCAAAATATTTAGACGTATCCCAAAAAAGGATGCATTAAAGGGAGAGTTATAGGCTAGGATAAGACTAATGATTTGATAGGATTACTGATGGGTGTAGCTCAAAGCTAACTCAATTAACATGATAAAGATGATAAGAGAGAATAAATGATGTGATAATGTGACCAAAAGATTATAGGATGAGGATGGATGATAGAGATAGTGGTTTAGTTATCTTGGGGCACTACAAAAGTGCCTAAGTGTTGCCTACATAGTCTAAAAAGACCTCAAGATGATGTAGTTCTGACTAGAAGATGATGACAATGATGATTATTAGTGATTAGAAAGTTATGATGATGAGGATTATGAGATGAGGATAAAATATTAGATGTTAGTTGGATGAGTTGAGATGATTATATTAGTGATGGGAATAATAATGATAAGATGATTGGATAAATGAAGAAATTGTATATGATAAATCCATCACAAATGTCATAAGGCTCATCATAGTCTAAGTAATCCATTAAATATAGCACTTAGTAGTATGCCCCATGATATAAATATGACCAAGAGGACATTATGCCAAAGTGCATGGGAAAATAGTGAACTTTGCATCCTCAAGGGCACTTTTGGTGTCCTCATAGCACCCTTGTTCATTTCCCAATAAGACATGATGCAAACAAAACATAAAACAAATAAGATATATACATGACACAAAAAAAAAAAACAAATAACAAAAAAATAATAGACAAAGAGTAGACAAGTATCTACATGTAATGTCATAATGTCTTATCTAATGATGGGACAAGTGACTAGATGATGGGTTATATTAGGATAATCACGATGTGATATGGATGGAATATAGACTTTGATTTGGATAAGATGATCATGATTAAGATGAGGATGAGATGTTGCCCCTAGTTATAGATAAAAGGATGATGATGAAAGGATGTGTGATTTAATCTTGAAATCAAATCAAAAAATGGTCATGGAAGGTCATTAGATAAGTGATGGCCAAGGATTACCAATAAATAATGCCTTGTAAGGATCTAATCTATCAAGGAGACTAGGAGATGATGGGATCAAATACCTTTCATACTAATAAAGAGTAATTAGATGGGTTCTTAGTATGAAGAGGTAATGATAGGGACAATGATGGGATAAAACACCTTCCATACTATCAAAGAGTAATGTTATGGGTGATAGATATGGAAAGGGATTGATATAGAAGTTATGGGTGTCAAATTAAATTATTTGAAAAGGTGATGTGTATCGATAAGACCTGACTAATAGGATGAGATGGAAGATATGAAGGGATGGGTGACCACCTTCGATTTGGTTTCAATATAAAATGTGGTATCTAAAAGATGGAACAAAATGAGATAGATGGAGATGGATGTGACTAGGGGATTAGACTTAAGACAATACATGATGGACTATTTTATCTTTTTTTTTCAAAGTTTATGGTTTTTAGGGTTTTGAACATATTTTAATTTTTAGGGATTTTTTGGAATATGGATATACACTGTACAAGTGGGGTTAATAGAAAAGGGAATACCAAGCCTAGAAATTAGGAGAAGGATGGTGGGATGATGGATAGAATGAAAAAAGATGATGATAATAAGGACCAAGTATGAATGGTCTAGGGA
This sequence comes from Torreya grandis, assembly GCA_037957365.1. Classification (NCBI taxonomy): domain Eukaryota; kingdom Viridiplantae; phylum Streptophyta; class Pinopsida; order Cupressales; family Taxaceae; genus Torreya; species Torreya grandis. The sequence goes on along the minus strand of JARHVA010000095.1, from coordinate 8,270,899 downwards.
TAGCCAATGACCACATCATGAAGGAACCAAATGGTTATTTACCTGAGTGTCTATTAGAGGATATGCCAATATGGTGTAGGGAAAATTCTCAAGACATCTTCCACTTTCTTACAAAGGTTAAGATAGGAAGGAATAAGAGATAATATGCATGATACGATGGTGGATGATGGATCAAGTGATAAGATGATGGGTGATATATACAAGGTGGACAAGGGATGTGACAAGTGAGATGAATGGATGAGGATATGAAATGGATGGATTTACCCCCAAGTATTTAGGTATAATTTGGATAATATATTATTTTAACATGATGCTATATATTAGTTTTTCATCATGGTACTTTCCCAAGGCACCAAAAGATTGGTTTTCACCATTGGATGAATGATTTTTTTTAACTTATTTATGGCATCTCAATTTATTAGAGAAGGGAGAAATGCAAGATGTAGATTCTTGATTAATTATGTATCCAACACCGGTTCTATAGATGTGTGATATGAGGATCATGTATTTTTTGTTAGATGTATTGGGGTCCATGTGACCTAGTGTGATTATTGATTATGATCCTTCCAAATATCTAGACTAGGTACCATCATTTCCCCTAGGAGAGATAATGTTACCTAAGAAGATGATAGGAGGTATAGATTCAAATGGGTTTTGATGGGGATGGATGGGACTTGGATGGATGATATGACTTGATGGGATTGTGTGTTTGGGTTAGGATGGTGTGATGGGTGATGGAGGATTAGAAATATTAGTTTCATACACCATTTTAGGTATTGGATATTCTTTATTTGATTGGTGCCAAGTGATGAAATACTGTAGGAGGCCTAAGACACTTTATCTTTGTGATTAATCTTTAATCCAACTATTTTATGGATGATCAACCATATGATTTTGAGTATTTGACTATATTTTATTTTGATTTCCCCTTGGTGCCTAATTTTGAGCTTCACTAGAGGAGATTGATTCTTAACTCAGAATATTATGATGATTTTGATGGTCTCCTAGTGTTTGATATTGGGCTTTACTATGGAGAGATGATTTTGGATTAGGTCAATGATTTTATTCTTCTTGATTTTGATTTATGGGATCAAATATGGTTTGATCATGATTTATGACTTTTGGAATATAGTCTTAGACCTCTAAGTTTGTGGCACTCCTTATGTTGCTCAAGGAAGGGTCCAATGATGTATGATTTTGTTCATCTTTATGAAGGGAGGTGATTAAATGATCTTTGATGGGAAAAAAGGGAACTATGATGGAGGAAGGTGATGGAGATGGTATAATGAGGTCAATGAGTGGTGATGGGCAAGCATAGTCTTCATAGGGGTTCTTAGGAGACTTAGTTTTGACATTTTTAATAAACACATCTGAAGGAAGATTAGATTCACTCTTACTATCTTCCATAGATAATGATTACAAAAACATTGTTATGACTTCATCATCCTAATTATGATCTAAAGGTATGTCTGGTGATGTATTGGAGGTACCTATATTAGTGGTATCCTCAAAAGGATGGGCATTATCAACATTGATAAGGGACAATGTTTCTGATGAGGAATCTGACATGGATGTTATTGTTGAACATGATATTGATGAAGATAAGACTTGTTCTGAATCTAAAGTTGAATCTAATGTGCAAGATGTAATTCTAATAATAGGATATTCATTATTCATGATTGACCTCTCAACTTGGGCTATTTAATTTGATGGGTGAGAGGGAGATGATGGAGGAACAATGGATTCAAGTAGAGGGTCATGGAAGGGTTCATGAGAGATTAAAGGACTAGGATCATGGAAGATAGACTTGGATCTGATGGAGGATTTATCTATGATGGAAGGATCATGGAGGATAGGTGTGGTATCTTGACCCTTTCTTGGAAGGGGAAGAGCTTGAGTGGGAATGGAATGTTGGTAAGCCTCTTTTTGTTCAGCTAGGTATTTAGACTTATCTGGTTTGTCTTCAATAATTATGTCACCATAATTGATGAGGTCTTGGACATAGTCTTGGAAAGGTTGACATTGACTAATGATATGCCCCTAGGTTTGATGATAAGCACAATATTGGCTATCTTTATACCAAGAGAGCTTTGGCTTAATGGGATCAATATTTTAGATAGATGGATAGAACATCATGTTAGTGGAAACAAGTTGTTTGAAAAGGGTTTCCAATGATATGGGAAGGGGAGTATAGGGACCTAATTCATGGTGTGACTTAGACATGGAAGCATTGTACTTAGGATCAGATGGTTGTAGATATGACTGGGCAGATGGATTTGAGGTGGCCAAGATTAGATTACCTTTGCTAGTATGGGAATGGGTAGATAGTGGTTTATGGATAATAGATGGAAGATTGGTATAATATTCACATGGTGAGTCTTAGACTGGAGGTTTAATGAGTTGAAGGGGATTAACACCTTCAAGAAGTGGTACACCCATCATAATGAGTCACAAAAAAATCTCATCCTTGTTGTCATGTATGTATTGGTCAATGAAGGTGGGGTCTAGTTCCATGGTGATGGTTGATAGAGATGGATGATTTAGGTAGGATAAGGATTGGATAAGGTTCTTGAATAAAATATATTAAAAGGACAAAGTTAGTTTGATTGGTAATGATGGAGATGAGATAGAATCATGGATTAAGGACTATGTTAAAATTTCAGACCTATAGTGCAATAAGTACTAACAACTTATCAATAATTCCTAATTTTCAAGATAACAAAAGGATTTGGAATGTGATGGGTGCCTAATATTCAAAACTATCAAGAGGATGATATGATGGGTGCTAGTAATGAATAAGGAAATATGATTGTACTAGATTAGATTGATGGGTTTGCTATATTAATATTGATAAGGTAACAAGATGCTAACAAGATATTGACTACGTGTGTGTATCTAACTAAAGGATAAATGATAGTGTAGTAGGATGATAGGATGATGTGGATGATAGGACTAGCTCAAAACCTTAGACCATTTTGCTCAAGATGGAATGGGGTAGGATTAGGTGATGAAGGTGATTAGGACAATGGAATAAGGATAAGTTTGATGATGAAATGATAAAGGGTTAATGAAATGTGGATGGTTTAGACATGTATGTGACCTAAAAGCCAACTATAATAAGATAAGGTGATTACTAGATGGGTTATGAAGGCAAGGTCAAGACAAGTGATTAGGTATGGATTTAAGATAAGATGTGGATGATGAGTTATGATTAGGATGTGATTATGGGATGACTAATGATGTATGGGTCTAGTGATAGGATGTGATTTAAAGGATATACAAGAGAGTGAATTATGTAAAAGAAGGTAAAATAAGGATATATAAAGTGATGGGATAATGAGACAAGATGGGATTAGGATAGGTGATGGGTTATGATCAAATATGTAAGGGGCTGATGTCAATAAAATGATATGGGAATGATCAAGAATATGGTGTGATTGATGGATAAGGAAAGGTCAAATTGAGGTATGATTGATTATGGATGAGGTGGTGCTATGACAAGGTGTGATTAAGATTATGAGTGGATGTGACTAATATGGGAGTCTAATATAATGTACAAAAGAATAAATTATGTACAAGAGGATGTGGATAGGATACACAAGATGTGACTAGGATTGGGTGGATATAACTTGGAATGAAATCAATATGGTGATGATGATAACAAAGATGGTAAAAATAAGATGGATGTGATAACGGTTATAACAAATGATAAGTGGATATGGTTAGGCTAGGATGGGATGAAGACAATATGGGGAATGGGAGATGGATGTGTAAGATAAAAATGTAAGTGAGTAAGATAGGATGTGACTAAAAGTATGTACAAGGGAATAAAATTATGTACAAAGTGATGAGATAAGGATATATAAGATGTGATTGAAATATGTGATGGGGTGTACAATATGGCATGTATAAGGTAAAATGGGGGTATGACTTATGATAAGTAGGTATGACTAGATAAGATGAGATGAGATAAAGATAATATGTATAATGATAGGATGACAAGGATGATGACTAGGATATATACAAATGATGATGGGATAGAGATGTGGTAAGGATATATAAGATGATACATGCAAAGGACCTAGATAGGTTTGGATAGGTAAAGGCTGACTTGACTTACAAATAATATGGGTTTAGCATAACACACACCCAAGAAAACAAGCCAAAACCTATGATTAGTAAACTCAAGGGTGTGTAACCTAATGTCCACACTATATAATGGCTTCATAGGTGAGGTTTTATGCCAGTGACTCATTACAGTATCAACTGAACCCTCTCAACCCTACTCATACATGATGGCTTAGAGCTGATATTGACTCCTACAATGGTACACCTATTATGGTCGAAAGGTCATATGTTAGGTATGCATAAGGTTTCTAAGGGCATCTCTTATATACATGAAGTTGTGTTGGGGTCCAAGTCTTTATAGGGTGCTATCTAAATCCTACTTTAAAGAATTAACTCTTCCTCTTCATGGATGACCTGTATGGGGTCAACCGTTTAGCCTAATGATAGTTGCTCCTAAATGTTATACTCCACTAGAACATAGAGTCTAGTCAGTGCATGATGATGAAATTCATGACACTAACCCCTATAAATTAATCCCATGCATGGGGATCAATCTCACATCATGTGTTATCTTAGAGGGAGGGATCAACAAATAGGTAAACACATGATACAATTAATTAACCATTTTAATTACCTATGTGTGATGAGCACGATATGACAAATTATCTATAAATAAACACACACACACACACAAGTATATACATGGATCAATTTTTAAAAAATAATATGATATATATAAGATGAAATATATAGTCAAATTTTTATTTTTTAAAGTCCCAAATGGATTTTTTGATAGACAGCCTGCAAGCACATGGTTAGTAGTTTTCAATTTGGTGGCACTCAACAAGAGGTCTTGCAAGATAAGAACATTATTAGTTTCATGAAAAAATGTTGATTACCTTCAAAACAATTGTTAGATAGACAATACCATGACTGTGACTAAGAATATCACTAATGAATATAAAATCTATAATTGTGCCTTTGTTGTAAATCACAAAACTATGACTCTAAATGAAATGATAAAACTTCTACTGAGAATAAATCGATAGTTATGATATTGTGCAAAATGACAAATTTTTTATATCTATAGACTATGTAATCAAAAAATATCATCTATGTAATTAGATGATCTAAAATTTCAAAAAGTGATTATATCCTAATTGATCATGATGAATTATAGGCTGAAGTGTATGATATTTTTCAAAAAAAATGACCACAAAAAACAAATTGATATATTAACCAAAATTGAGTAGAATTAGAATTTCCAAAGAGTGACTTTAAATTTAATTTTTAAAATTTTCCATATTAGTTTCTTAAATTGACAACTAATCATTAGAATGATAAAAGTAAAATAGGATCAGGTCAAAATTACAAAACTGTCAGTATGTTTAGAATATCACAATTAGATAGAACAATATCATCATTAGGGGAAAAAATGCAAATAGCAGTTTTGTTTAAAGTTTTTTTTTTTAATTTTAAATATTTTTATTGAATGGGATATAATAGATAGGTTCTTGGAAACATATATATGCAGTAGATTAATAAAAAGATATACAACTATTTCAAAAGAACATCTTAAAAAGGCATCAGATTAGATTTTAGGACCTACTTTATAAACCTGGGGATAATAGGACTAGAAAATAGATTTAAAATGGTAATATTTGATTAAAATGACAAAAAACATCATTAATAACATAATACCACAATTTAGGAAGGCAAAATCACAATTTGAATCATTTCTTGATTAGTGTGTTATTCATTGTTGTAGACTTTATTCTAGACTCAATGTCTTTTTTACTGACCCTTCATAGATGAATGGATAAGCAAAATATTTTGAATGTAAATACCAATTGATGTTATACATATAATGAACACCCTAAAAATAAAAAAATGGAACACAAATATGCAAACATATTAATGAAGTGGTTTGACTAATAATTCTTGATCGACATTGTTATAGCAATCTTGTGACCATAGAATCCCTTTCAAAAAACAAAAAAGATAGAATGAAATTCATGATATAATATAGGATAATAGATAGACATTGATAGCCTCAAAAATCCATGATTCATGACCCCAGTGTAACAATATCTAAGATGACAATGGAACCCTAAGTTTAAGGCTTTTGGAATATGAAGTTTGTCCATGGAAGCCCTAGTCAATGTCTTTTCCTAGGCTAACCCTTCACAAAAAAAAATACAAACACTACATTTCCTTTCAAGGAAATGTTAAACACAAGTATGCCTTCAAAGATCATGATTCCTAACTAAAACTTAGATCACTTAATTAATACCTAGTGTATTCAATACTATAAGACATAAATAACACACATTTAATGCAATCAATCAAAACAAACACTAAAATTACAACTAACAATAATAAATTACATCAAAATGTAATGTTGACCCCCTTATTTTATAATATTTAAGAATGATAACCTATGAAATTTTAAACAAAAACTATTACCTATATTATTTAATCACACCAAAATGCATAGACAAATCAATCATGGCATTAAAAGATGATTCCCCATGATGATGTGACATTTACACATATTAATTTAAATAAAATGATGGCTTATTCCACATGCGAGTGTCCTTAACTATACATTTTTACAAATGTGTTGGGCAGGATTATGATAACATATACAAAAAAGGTAAGACAGTGAATTATTTTGACAAATAAAAGACCAAATAAATGAGTAGATAATCAAGAGTTTGAATAATAAACCATATCCAAAAGTGTCAATATAGTTTGTAAATGGTAGACATTACTAATTTGAATCATGCCAAATGCCATATATGAGATCATTTGAGAAGCATGTTGGTGTAGAAAAGATGAAAAAGTTTAGAGAAAACTTGATGTCTAAACCTGGTCACACTTTATTTTACCATCATATACTTGGTGTGTCCCAAAATTAGTGTTTGATCTGTCAAAACAACTTAGAAAATCATATTAGTGATCCTTCAAAAAGGATTCAATTTTACATGATGCCTTTACCAACACATTTGCAATGTAGAGCTTAGCATGCCAATAGGGTTTATAGTTTGTAAGATTATTATTTTGGGGAGCTTGCATCTGTGATAGGGTGTAATCCACAAGTGTCAATCCAAACTTCACAACTGCAACCTATCCTCCTCCTAGTGTACACTTATCTTTTGTTAGCATTTTCCTAAATGTGGAATGAAGATTTCCATAGAGGATGGATCCCTCTACACATCAAATAAATCCATTGTATCCATTAGCATTGGAGTGCTACAATAATATCTTATTGATTTTAAGCTTGATCTACCCGAATGGAATATTTTGTCAATAAACAAGTGGGATATGGCTATCTATATCAAGATTTTCATGAAATTCCCATACAAATTATGGCCTAGTGGAATAGGTACGAAGTGGTTCATCTATGATTATGAAAGGAGAGGTTACTATAATATATGGTAGCACTTAGAAAATTAATATCTTGGGGGGAATATTTTTATGGTGACAATCACTAATGATGAAGCTAGAAAATTACAAGTTTCAATATCAATATTTTTAGAGTAATTTTTCCTAGCACTTGGATAGTTTTACTAATATCCAACTAAAATCAAACCATAAAAATTTAATAAAAAATACTTAACAATGGTTATGGGTAATAAGCAGCTTCTAAATGATAGGCTTGAATGGAAGAGGTGCAAAATATATGAAAATAAAATCATAGAGATAGGGTAAGCCAATGAAATGTAATAACATGAACCATATCAAAATATCTATCTATAAATCACAAAATGTCACCATTGCATACCTGAGGGATGGATAAAATAGAACTAAAACTTTTTGGAATCACCAAATATATCCTAAATTTTATTGACAAACATTATTATCATACTTCACATTCATAAGATTAGTTCAAAAGGAGATCAAGTCCCATTGTGGTCACCAGAATGTAAGTGAAATTTGAGCTCAATAGATTAAATTATGTAATTTAACCAATTCAAATATCAAAATACATAATAGGAGGGATTTATAAATCAAATCAAAATGATATAAAAGCTTACCAAATTCCTTGTTTCATATTACCTCCTTCCAAGATTTGTAAATGACTAAGTGATTGTATATAGACTCAGATTGACATGGATGCTTGATCAAAGGATTTGGATGATGGATGCAATGGATGCTTGATTGAAGGATTAGTTTGGCATAATGATGTTATAGAAATGCTAGTTGATAGCTAAATGGACATGGATTTTCTATGAGGATTCAAGTTGGTTTAAGGGTGGAGGGAGAGTTTGTTTTAAATAGGAAAATGGAGGGAATTTTAAGGGATTTTAAAATAAAAAATAAAATTTGAATAGATTATTGCATTTTCAAGATGAGTACATTACTAGCTGAATATATAGTTATGATGTAGACCACTATAGGTTTAAAACATTTTGACCAGTTGAAAGATACTAACATATTGTTCCCCTGAACATGTCACAAATACTTGAATATGATTGAGAATGTATAAAATATACTATGTGTCTTATATTTCAGATAAATTTTTTTATATGTTGTTTAAAATAAGAAATGAAAATTGAACAAATTTCTCATAATGTACTTAGGAATAAGTACCATACTATACAGTATGAATATTACTTATTTAGTTTGGAATTTATCTTTTTATAACCTGCTAAGAGTATTCAACTACATTTGAGACAAATTTGTTGAGGGGTAGAATTTACCATTTTTCATATGAAGATATCTTAACTTGAAAATAATTATAACCATGGTCAAAACTCAACACATGATATTGAACCTAAAGTTTTTAGGTAGGACACTATAGGTTTAAAACCTATTGGCTGGTGGAAGGAGATCTTGTTCTTGTTACCTTGAGTATGCCAAAACTACTTGAATATGATTGAAAATTTGGAAAATATTATATACATCTTATATTTTAGATATTTTTTGTTCCAACTAGTTCAAAATAGGAAATGAAAATTGAATACATTATTTCATATTTAGGCTAAGAATATTACTAGGTGAATATATAATTCTGATGCATGCCACTATAGGTTTAAAAACTTTTGACCAAATGAAAGAGAATGACATATTATTCCCATGTCTATGCCACAAAGACCTAAATATAATTTATAATGTGTAAATATAATAAATGTCTTATATTTTAGAGAAATATTATTGTATTTGGTTGAAAATAAGAAAGAAAAACCAATAGACTGCTCTAAATGTACATAATAAAAATTACCATATTTTCTAGTTTGAAGGTTAACTATTAATTCTAGAAGTTCTCTTTTTATAACCTTTTTAAAGAGTTTTCAGCTGTACCTAATTTTTTTTTTTGAGGAGTAGCATTTATCATTTTGTCATATGAATATTTCCTAGCCCAGAAACAATTATAACCAGGGTGGAAACTCAACACATGATATTGAAATTGTAGTTGGTAACGATATTTTGGAAAGTTGGCAAGTTTTTAAAAATATATTTTGATTTAACACTCAATTCCATTGCACTAAATTTGAATAACCACCATCATAATCTCTTATTACACAATCAATGTGCCTCAACCATTGAATTTCTAGTTGTTTCTTAGTTTATTCACAATTAATTTTCATTTAGTGGTAATTTTGGGATCCAAAAGTGTATCAAAGTTATGATGATTCATTTTTTAGGATATGTATTTGATATAGATATAGGTATGGAATTGACATCATACAACAAGATAGACACAAGAAAAAGACAATTTTTGTAGGATACGTGATGGATATGTTATGTAACTTACGGTAGGCATGAATACATCCTAGGATGTATGTGGGCATATCTGCAAGGTGCATGATGTATATGTCACATATCCTACCCATTTCATAATCATATGTGTACCAGGTAATGGGGATGTATCTAGTAACATAGTTTTCAAGAGTATAGCAAAGAGCATATAACATTTAGTTGAACATCACATTACTTTTTAAGTAAGCTTCTTTACCCTATTCATAATTAGAGAAAATAATGGACATAAATGTATTTATGAAAAGATAATTATTATCTAGGTTTGCATGAGATGAATTGATAATGAGATATTATTTATTATTAGACCTACGTGCATTTCAATTTTTTAACAATACCTTAAGTTCAGTTATGATATCAATAATATGTGGGTTTTACATGTTTCTTTGGAAGCATTTGATTCTTCTGTGGTGAAATGAGGTAAATTTGTGATATTATTTAGAACCAACTAAAAATATTGAGGTTTTTTATTCAAAATAAGATTATTTTCTCCTTGTGTAGACCTATTTCATGTTTATAGGTTATTTTATGTGATTTTATTGGAAAAAATATTGTTGAGGGTTTGCATTTATCATGTTTTACATTTTGAATAAAATTTGTCACATGTGGTTTAAAATAAGAAAGGAAAATTGAATATAATGTTGCATTTTCAAGTCAAATAGATTAATAGGTAAATATATAGTTTAGATGTAGGACATTATAGGTTTAAACCCTATTAACTAGCTAAAATAGAATCAATTCTTGTTCCCTTGGCCATGCCAGAAAGAGTTGAATCATGGATGTATGGTCTCTACTAAAAATATTGACCTACAATTTTACCAGTGTTCCAAGGGTTTGCCATTCCTGGGTATTTTTACTGACACTCCAAATATTATTCCTATAAACCAGATTTTCAAATTCCTAAAACCTCGGTTAAATGATTTAGATCAACATTCATGATATGTCATTAAGAGAAAAAAAAATCCAATAATGATGAATCATGGATGTTGATAACAGAAAAAATATTTGTTTCCAATAATGATGAATCATGGATGTTGATCTAAAATGTCGAGGAAAAAACTTATACACAATATTTTTTAAAAGCCTTCTCTCTAAATTGTATGGACTGTGAAAGCATCAAATCTCTCATATGGTTATAATTTTTTTTAGCCTAATAAACATGCATATGACAAAAATGTAAAGGCTACCCTGTAGCAAAGAAGAAAAAGTTAAACTTCAAACTAGTGCATAAAAAACATAAAACATTGACACTTAATTCCTTTATCACCTTAAAAAAAAATCATATTTTTCATAAATAAAAAAAATTTACAAAACCTTCCACTTTTCAAGAACATACCCTATATTATGAACATTTCATTCAATTTTTCTTTTTTATTTTAAACCAAATGTAACAATTTTTATTGGTAATAGGGTTTTTTACTTGTGTTCCTAAGAATTGTTTCTAAAAAGTAGATTTATGTCTAATGTTACAATTATCATATGCAACAACAATTTAAAAAATTAAGAGCATGTGTTTAACATACCAAAAAAATATTTTTAAATTAAAAACAACATATTATTTGATTTCTAGATTTGTGTCAGATGCAATAAAGAACCAAAATTTAAAATTAAAACTAGTGCATAAAATAAATTGTAAAACATTAACACTTAAAGTGGGATATCATCTTCAAAAAAAATGTAATTTTCATAAAGATAAATACATTTTTAAACACCTTCTAATTTTCAAGATCCCCCTACATTCCAATCATTTTTTCATTTTTTCTTTCTTATTTTGAAACAAATACAACAAAATTTATTGGCACTAGGGGTTTTTACTAGTGTTAAGGTTTTTTTACTAGCGATACTAAGGTTATTTATGGCATTCCTAGGATTTTTTTATAGGTATTCATAGAATTTGTTCCTAAAAAAGGATTTATGTTTGATATTGTAATTACCATGTGTAATGGAAAAGTCAAAACTCAAAGGCACATGTTTAGCATATTAATAAATATATTTTAAAGAAAAAAAACAAATCATTTATCTTAGTACAGTAAAGAAGTGAAAGTTGAACTTTAAACTAGTGTATAAAATAAATCATAAAGCATTAGCACTTACTTTATCAACTTAAAAAAATTTGTAATTTTCATAAATAAAAATACATTTTACAAAACCTTCTGATTTGCAATATCCTCCCCCGTATTCAGAGCATTCTTTTCAATTTTCCTTTCTTGTTTTGAACCAAATGAAATAAATTTTACTGGTGTTAGGATTTTATTATTGGTGTTCATAGGGTTTTTTACTAATGCTCTTATGGTTTTTTAGAGGCTTTCCTAACAAATTTTCCTAAAAAGGGATTTATGTCTATTGTTATAATTACCTTGTGTAATGACATAGTCAAAACCTAAGGGCACATTTTTAGCATAGCAAAAAAAAAAAAAACATAAAAATAACAAGTTATTTATCTCAGATGTAGGAAAGAATCAAAATTTAAACTTCAGACTAGTGCATAAAATAAATCATAAATTATTAACACTTGCTTTATCACCTTCAAATACAATCATAATTTTCATAAATAAAAATATATTTTACAAAACCTTTTGCTTTTCAAGATCCTCCCCTATATTATGAAAAATAATCATAATTTTCTTTCTTATCAAAATCATCACCAACATTTTGAACCTTTTTTAGTTTTATATTATTATTTTCAACCAAATGAAAAGGGTTTTTTACTCGTGCACAAATTTTACTAGCACTAAGATTTTTTACATGCATTAGAGTTTTTAAATAGGAGCTAGGATTTTTTTTATTGGGGCTAGATTTTGTTTACTAACTTTTTTAGGAATTATTCTTATAAATATTATTTTTTAAATGTTACAATTACCATATGTAAAAATTGAGTCAAAACTTAACATCGCTTGTTTAGTATAGGGTATTTACACGGAGTTAGGAGATAATTCCATGGACATTTCCCATAATATAATTATTTTATTTAACAACAAAATCATATTAGTTAAATAACATGATATCATTATTTGAATTATGGCTCGGTGATTACTGAGCCATAATGCGATCATATTAATTCAAAACAAATAATGAGATCACATTATTTTAAAATAGGGAATGTTTTCATGTTAATAACATGTTTACATTCCTTTTGTCACAAAAAAATTAACCAAACAGAAAATGTCCTCATTTTGCATTCATGTTTTATCTTTTCCCTCACTCTCATCCACTCTGTGATCATGTTTTACCCTTGTGAGGCCAATCCTTACCATAATTCATCCTAAGAAGCCAATAATTGATGATGTTGCCACATAAAAGAGGTAAGTGCTAAAAATTTATTCATTGTTTATTAATTTTTTATTATTTTCATTATTTAATTGGTAATTTATTTATTTTGAACATCCTATCTTGCTAACCCTCTTGTTCCTTTGCCTAACTCTCCACCTATCCCTCTTGTCCCTTAGCTTAAACCTCATAACCCTATTGTTCCTTAGCCTAATCCTCCACCTAACCCTCTTGTTCCTCAGCCTAACCCTCCTCCTAACCCTCTACCTAACCTTCCTCCTAACCCTCATATAGCTCTAAAAAATCCCCCAAGCAGTCAAAAAAGTCTAGTTGACCACATTATGGAAAATAAAATTAAAATTCAAGAATTAATTGGGAGACTAAGGGATCCCACTTCCACCAATTCCCAATGCACCTATCTAACCAATTCCCTAGAGACATTATTAGGTCAAATTGACTCTATAATGAGTCAAATTGATAGATGGGTTTCATATCAAGATAGTTATAGGGATTATTATGATGATAAATTTTTATCATGTGAGGTCAAAAACAATGACATATCAAAATCCTCTATTTTCACCTTATTCATTGACCCAACCATAAATGTATAATTTTTAGTAATTGTAAATGTTTTCCAATCCATCATTGCCATCATAATTTAATCATAACTAATTTCTAGTATCGATGGTAGATGGTGTTTGATTATCCACTATGTAACAATCAAGAGGTCTCATTATATTTTTTGAGAAAACTCTACTATGATTTTCTCCTCAATTAGATTCTAAAATATTTTGATTTTAGTGAGTTTTAGGGCCAAGGGAAAGTATATGTAAATGATTGACTAGGTGCATGTCATGCACCTAATCAACCTACAAATATCTGTATCCCAAAGCCACTTGAACCCAAGATCCCCTCTATAGTCTAACAAGTCAAAGTGATAAACACTCTGTATACACTTAGTTTGCTCAATGATACACTCATTTAGCATATGATTAGGTTCTCTAAGATTTATGCTAGAGATACATCACCTAGTGTGCATACCCAACCCCACCCTTATAGATCTTGTGGAGCTATATGAACTGGACTTTCTAATGATGATGGCACTAGTGGTTTAGAGTGCTTGGATAATATAATTTTGAGGGATGATTTTTTTTCATGCACATTTGGTGTGTAAACATCATTCACTACATGAATGTAGGTATATTTTATATAAATGTCATGTTTAATTTAAATTATAGTTACAACTTTAATTTATATAATAATTAATTTACATATAAATTGAATAATATATTTGTCATTTTTATGTCCAAGAAGGTGATGGTTCCTTCATCATCATAGTTGACATTTGTAAAATTTGGTTTGACAAAACCATTTTTTACATTTTTAGATCCAACTACTTGCCCATCTAATATTGCATATGTCTCTAATAGGATGACACCTTTTACTTATACAGAGGTAAAATTTTGAGTTAATATTATGATCTATGTACATTTAGTCTATGTATATTTTCCTTGTAAGTTTAAGTTAAATTTATCTATCAAAGATATAAAAATTCAAGTAAAATGCTATTAAATACACTCTTGGTTTAATAAAGGAGAGAAACTTGCCATATATATCTTTGATACTTTATAAAAAATTAAGTGAGACCTTGTTTACATTTATTTGATGGCTTGAGTAGACACTCCTCCATTGATGTAATTTGAGATAGAAATAGGCATTGTTGTTGTAATTTCATCCTCATAGGTGATAACTAAGGTATATATTAACTTATAATTTTGAATTGTAAAAATAGACTTATTTTAATAATTTCACTACATACTTGGGGAAAATATAACTTATGTGAATGTATTGTATATGCAGGGTTGTCCCATGACATCTGATAGTCCTAGTTAGATGACTATTAGGGAAATGTCTCATGTTTATTCCCTATTTTATATGCCCATTATAATAGCTAAGCCTATCACTAACTCATTGGAGAATCAAAAATAAATTGATCAGGATCATGAGCTTGCATTAAGTGCATGTTTAAATATTTTTTATTCTAGTTTAAAATTAATTTCTTAACAAGTGATTGGATGTATTTTATGTTAATTTTATAATAATACTTGTATTTAAATAGGTTTATTTGTAAGTGAGCTATGAGTGTAAGACCCACAGTCAGACCTTGGAATACTCTAAGGCATTATAGGGATCTTCATCTATCAGCAGGGCATCCCAAGGAGAGTCTTCTTTGGGGAAGGAAAAGAAAGGGAGGCTATTTTATGATTAGGATGTCTTATATGAGATGGGATTTTTCATTTTCCTATATGGAAATGTACACATTTTTGGCATTGTATATATGTATATGACATTCCCCCAACATTAGATACTATGTTGGTAGATATTGTAATTTTTTGTATGCCTATCATGGCAATATATGTATTATTGTTGTTGTACATGTGCCTATATGTTTTTTTTGAGTTTTCATCTGAATTATGTTAATATATGTAATTTATATTCATTTTTAATTTAAAATATTATCATATAATATAGTTTTTATATTCCAAACTATTATCTATTAGATCTTGTATTTAATGTTGTACACAAATGAGGATTAAAAAATTATTCTTTTCAATGTTATAAATCTCTAATCTCTCATATTTTTTTAAATTAAAGTTTTTATTTTATTATGTGTAGTATAAATAACTAATGACACTCTTATATATTTTGCATTTATAATCACCCATTTACAACTTTTCAATTGATCATTAACATGCAATTTGATTTCACTTAAGGCCCATACCCAATCATGTTCATAATTTTATAATGCAAAGATGAAATTATACCTAACATTACCTATAATATATTTATTTAGATAAAATTCAACCTTACTAAATTGAAACAAAATATTAAGTCATGAGATAATTATCCATCTTTAGCCAAAACCCTTTATCATCCCTTAATACCACCTAATGCACATTTTGCTCTTATATGTTTAAGAAGGATATGAAATTCATATTCATATGCTATAAGATAATGAATAATTTAAACCTAAATTATCCACTCTTTTTCTCAAATTGATTCAAAATCCACTCTCAAACAATCTTCTTTTAAACTAGTCAATTACTCATTAGGTCTGCTCTTAATTAGTCACCAATCTCTTACATCTTTTCTTCTTACTTTGAATAATTTTTATTTAAGACACTTTATATATTTATTATTAAATATAAATGATTTATTTAGGTTTTAAAACATACAATAAATAAACCAACTATAATATGTCTAAAATATTGAGCTTTCATTCTCAAATTCTATCTTTTTAAGTTTCTAGGTCTCTAGACCTAGTTATTACTCCAATAGGTCAATTTCTCAAAATAGAGTTTTTATACCTTAAAAATTATATTTATAGTATTATTTTAGAAATTATAACATTTTCCAACCCTTACCCAAGTCTATGTAACTCAAATCAACTAAAAAATCATCTTACCTTATGCACAACTTTCTCAAAAATAGCCTTCTACTGGTGTACTAAAAAATAGTCCTCTATACCTAAAATTTAAAACATCTTATCAACCTAATTATACTTGGAATAATTTATAAGATCCATTCCCCATATTATTACAAATTTTCAAACCTTATTTTTAATCATTTAATTTTTTGAGGTGTTTTACTCATGAAACCCTTGCTTCCAATTTACTTAGAATTTCTACAAGCTGAGAGCTAATTATTGATAGTTTATAGAGATTATTGTGATTTTATATGATCTAACACATGTATATTGGTCTTAAAAAACCTATTAAAATATTCCAATACTCAAATTGAGTTCATATAATAGTTTTCATGTGTAAATAAGCCTCTAAAAATGACTGTAATAGTAAAAACATAAAATTCTTGAGGGTTTGACAAATATAACTAAGATTTAAGCTTGTAGTGAATATAAAAAGACACCAACCAAAAGGTGCCTTCCTCCAGCTTTGCTAGGCCATTTCAAAAAACTAGAAATATTTCCCCCCTAAAGGCAAATAACCTACCTCTCCTTTAGCTTCATAAATTTTTAACAACTAGGGCATTACTCAACTTTTAAGCTCCCCCTCTAAAGCTATAATATGTAAGCATACAAAATAGACGGCTCCACTAAAAGGTTGAGTTAAACTAAAATTTAACAATGCCTCTAAAGGAAACCTAGGCCCCACAAGTAGAGGAGGAGTTATTTGGAATTTAAAATGGGAAATTATGGTTACTTATGTGGGTCATATGGGCACCCAAATAAATCACCTTATAGAGGCCAAGGCAACCCTCTAGGGCATACAATTTTCTTATAGAATCAATCAAAATAAGATAATTAAATATCCTAAATGATTTGGAAGTGAAAATAACCCCCTTTCATAATATCAAAGACATCATCGATGATGCCAAGTAAATCTTGAGGGGCATGACTCATTTTCAAATTATCCATACCTACCAAGAAGGCAATCGAGTAGTGAACCTTCTTGCCAACGCTGGAGTTGAATTCCACATTTCAAAAAACTATCAAAATGTAATCAATGTTCCCAATAATTTCCTTGAAGCCTTATGGTTCAAAAGTACCATTATGTGATATAAATATCATGTTACCACACGTGTATAATATTTCATCCAAGGGGTGGAATTTAATCATGCTAATCCATAATTATGTCTATAAGAGGAGGTGTAATTTCCATAGGGTAATATTAGTGGGATTCCCAAATTCCATTTGCATTATTCAAATCACTTTATCCAAAAATTTCCACCTACTCACCTCAGCTCTATGAACATCACTCCAATGAGAGGCGATAGGGAAAGGCTTGAAACCATTTCTTGCATGGAAGTATATGGCTATAAAAAAGTCTAGTAGAAACTCAAATTTAGGGGAATCATTGAGTTCATGGAGAGAATCATATAGCATAATACATAAGTGGCCCATGACTTTGCGGTATAATGGAATAAACACAAGGAGACAATTTATGGCATAAGAAATTTTAGAAGAATTCAATAGGGAAGCGACTGGTATGTCTTATGAGGAGATTCAGGCATTAAAAGACCAAACAAATAAATAGGAGATGCTAAAATTATTCTTCTAGATGAATGAATTTGTGAATACTGATAATAAATACTTCCCATTAGCATATCTTCCTCCTCACTGGCATGAAATCTATCTCCAAGTTATGTGCTATATGACCCTTAAAGGTAAATACACACTGATCTTTTCCCACCACTTCTTGTTGTTGAATCACTTTATTGGTTATAAGATAAGCCTTCCTTTATTTATGATTAAATATCTTGAAATCACCATTTTACTTCATCAATTAAATGAGACTAAACCTATCCTCCACCAAGGTTTGATCATTTTCCTTGTCAAACATGGGCAAACCCTACATGGTTGGGAAGTCTCCTTCAGGGGATCCTCTATTAGGGAGGACTCCTCGAAAGGAAGATCCCACCTTGAGATCTGACCAACCCTCTAAGATCACCTTCTAGGCTAGCCTTTCCAAATCCCCTACCAATGACCTCCCCCTCAAGTTGTTCATATCTAAACCTAAGATGATCACCCTTAATGTGTATACTTCTAAGGATACCACCTAGAAAGGTAAAGCCATTATGTCTAAGGAGATGAAAAGGAAAAAATTATAGCTAGAGAATTTCAACTCCAAGGTGTAATATTTAGGTATGTCCCTCTCCAATATTATATAGGATTGGAATGATCTACATAAATAAGTTGAGTCCATAGTGCAGTCTTTCATTTAGTCTTCTCAGCCAACCCTGACCCCTATCATACAGTCACCTAAGATCTTGGGATTCCACCCACTATGTTCCCCCAAGGTGGCCTACACAAATAATACTCCCTTATAGGTCAAAGTACATAAGTGACCTCATATGATCTTTCCTAGATAAATATCTAAAGGACCTAGGAACCATGCATGGGTTAAAATTTCAAAGGTTAAGTAGGACATCCTAGTGAAGAATCTCAAGGATGCTAAAGACCTAATGGAGGGACCTCTCTCCTAATATTTGTTTCTATTTTATATTTTCATTTCTTTTAGTTTAAGTTTAGTTATTTTTTGATGTTTTAGTTGAATGACCTTTGTTCAAGCTATTGATACTATCTATATTTCACTTTAGTGGTTCTAGGATCCCTATAAAACCTATTTTTTTTACCCTATCAAATAAAAAACATATGAAAGGATTAGAATCATATTATAAAATGATAATACAATATAAAAATACAATAAGACTCATAAATATTTATTATGTGTAATAAGAAATAATTTACATAGTCCTTCTCCATTGAGATAGACTTATAACATATGCTCTAACTTTTTCAAAAATGATATTTTTTGTCCTTTTAAGCTCTTTGGTTGGTCTTGTACAGTTCCTCCTCATTAGGAATGAGAATTATCACTTTGTTAGATTATAAACCAATCTTATTAATTTAATAAACTTGCTCAAATTATTTCTTACTCATTCAAAGTAAACTTACTAAACTGACCTAGTTTATAGGTCTTAATAATTACCTAAGACTATTATCAACATAAATTCTACATGTATTTGGTGATGCTCCTACATCACCTTTACTATCCTCCAACCTACCCCTTTTTTCATTCATTCTTCACACTCTCTCACTATACATTCCCTAGTTTTGGCTATGCCTAAATGCCTTCCTCTTCTTTAATACTTTCAAGAACACTTCCTCTAGATTTTATATCCACCTATCCAACCTTCATTTAACCCACTCAATCTAATTTCAAAGGCCTACACACTCGTTTAAACTTTAATTTAATTTTTAACTTCAAGGTACATTTGGATTAATAGGCCTAATGCACATTCATGAGATTGGTTTTTGACCCTTCAACACCTCACTCCTTCAATACCTTCAACACCTCACTCCTGATGTATTTTAACTCCCCATTAAGGTCTATAGATCCAAGTCAATGCCAACTAATAATTATATTGATTTATAGGTATTTACCTTAATGTTTTTATTCCTAATAAAATTAATCTTTGACAACCGATCTTTGAAAATATCACAAACCTATTCTTGCCTCCAAATCACCTTGAACACTTAAAATACACTTTCATGCAAAAGTGGGTGAGAACAGGGAGAGAGAAAGAGTTACATGGGGGTGTGTGGTTTAGGAGAGAAGGGGGAATTAGTATGAGTTATTAGAGTAGGTAGCAGGTTTAGGAAAGAGGGATATATGGATAAATAATATGTAAAATTGTGTGGAGGATTGAGTCACTACCATTTAGGAGCATGGAAACACTGATAACAAATGTTGTCAAAGTTTAAGTTGGGGTTGTAAAACTTTCATTTCAATTATTCCTGTTCAAAAAATGGCAATTCTAAAATTTCCAATGGGTTATATTATCTAGGATTGGGTTCTTTGACTTCTATTAGTCCTGAACAATAAACCCACCACCCATTCTAACCTCAAGAATGCTCTTCCTAATATAAGAAATATGCAGTATTTTAGCCTAAGTTAAAATATGCATAAAATAAAACTTCTAATTCATTTATGTGAACTATTATATCCCTCACCTATATATTTAATCCCTATAATAACACTTGAATAGCTTAGGTGTAACCTTTGATATCAATCCATTAGACAAGTTGTAGTGACGGGTCCTAAAATGCAATTTTTTAGCATTAAATCAGTAACTTCTTGAGCTCCAACTACCATTTTTTCCTCTAGGACATCTAATTGATAATATATCACTTCTATCACATATAGATAATAAAATTACACATGATCACACTACCATGATTTTTAAATCCACCTTGAATTGTATTTTCACTATTGTTCAAGATCACAAAACCACTAACAATCAATGTTATCAAAGTTTAAGTTGTGGTTGCAGAACTCTTATTTTGATGCTTCCTAACTGAAAACTAGCATTAACAACATGTATGGAGTGGGAAGATAATTTCCAAGACCAAGTCATTGGCCTCCCATCAATCCTAAGTGCTAAACCCACCACCTATTTTGGCCTCAAGAATGCCCTTCCCAATACAAGAAAAATGTAGTTTTTTAGCCTAAGTTCAAACATGCATAAAATAAAACATGTAAGTCATTTATGTAAACCATTAGATCCTTCCTTTTCCTATTTAATCCCTGTATTTTCAACCTAGATTACTTGGGTGGAACATGTAATAGTAATCCATTGGACAAGTTGCAATGATGGGTCATAAAATGCAACTTTTGGCATTGAATAGGCAACTTCTTAAGCTCTAATTGTCATTTCTTCCTACAAGACCTCCACTTGAGAATATATCACTTCAATCATGTTTAGCTAGTCAAATGACACGTTATCATAGTCCTTGATGTTCAAATCCACCTAGAATTTCATTTTCACTACTATTTAGGAGCACGAAAACACTCACAACAAATGTTATCAAAGTTTAAGTTATGGTTGCATAAGTCTCATTCTGATGCTTCTTGATTGAAAATCAACACTGCCAATACATCTAGAGGCATACCATTTAGGGCTAAGTTATTGGACTCCCATCAAAATTGTATGACAAACCCACCACCCATTCTATCTTCAAGAATGCCCTTCCCAATATAATAAAAATGCAATTTTTAGCCTAAGTTTAAATACGCATAAAAAAATATAAGTCATTTTCATGAACCATCAGATCCCTCACGTACCTCTTTAATCCCTTTAATCACACCCTAGAGCACTTTTTTGTAATCTTTGATAGCAATCAATTGGACAAGTTACAGTGATGGGTCTTAAAATGTAACTTTTTGGTATTGAATAGATAACTTATTAAGATCCAACTATTGTTTATACCTCTGAGACCTCCACTTGAGAATCTATTACTTTGATAACATCTAGATATGTAAATTACATGTGATCACATTACCACAACATTCAAATCCACCTGAAAGTGCATTTTCACTACCATTCAAGAGCATGGAAATAGTGATAATAAATGTTGTCAAAGTTTAATTTGTGGTTGTAGAAATCTCATTTTGATGCTTCCTAACCAAAACATGGCATTGGAAACATGTATGGTGGGTGGATAATGTCTAGGACTAGGTTATTATCCTTTCATCAAGCCTGAGCGATACACCCACCACCCATTCCATCCTCAAAAATGCCCTTCCCAATAATAGAAAAATGAATTTTTTAAGCCTAAGTTCAAATGTGTAAAATGAAACCACGTTAAGGTCAAGAATAAATAGAATATTGATCTACAAACTATCCACCTTGGCTACACTAATGAGTTAGATTAGTGTTGTCAAGAATCAATAGGAGCTAGTTTGCCTCTCCAAGGAAAGAGGTCTCTAATTTAAGGTTTTTAATCATATTTTGAGATGTAATAAGACTTTAAAAAAATCCTAAACTTAATTTACATGATTAAGGTGAAGGAATGGCCATAAGTGGGGATCTTACTTTGAAAATCATGCAATGTCATGAAGATGATAGTGAATGCAATGAGAGACTTGTAACTTGAGATTTGGCAATCAGTTACATGCAGGTAAGAATGAAAAATGTTCAATGTTAAACCATGATCTCTTAGGAATTAGGCTTTCAATAATTTCAAACATGATACCCCTATGCCTTGAGAGAGAAAATATTCATTTGATGGAGTCAAAGAAGCATTGAAGTTCTTTCAGACTACCCTATAATAATGAAACTACTTCATGGGAGTTGAAAAAAAGTTGTTTGAAGAATAAGTGAAGCATTGAAGGCATGGTGAGTTAAGGTCAAAATGGAATCAAGGAGACCACCATACCCAAATATAAGTCAACTCATGAAGGCATTTGACCACATCAAACATTTCAAATATCCATGATGCTCCTTATATGCCTTCATTCAAGGCAACCTCATTTCAAGGATAAATGCTAAGTACTTTTAGAAATATTATTTTACATTCAATAATATGAAATTATTTACTGATAGTGTCAACCATGTGAAGGTGGAAGCTTATCTAGCACTACTAACCTACAAAAAATTGTTAGTAAGTAATTTAAAAAAATAATATTTACTACCTTGAAAATAAAAAATATTTAATGAAATTGATTACATTTACATTTTAAAGTTAACATACCTATGTATTTCAATCTAAAAAACCACTAGGATTTTCTCTAATCTTAATAGAATAAAGAATAACTTCATGGTCTAACTCCCAATATTTCCATAGTTTCTTGTTTGATGGCCTCTCATGATATTTATATAATTGAATATTTATTGTAAGAATCAAACTTGAATAGTGTAGTATCTTCCTATGTGTTTCAAATTCTTCAAATAACTATTGATCTAAAAAATTTATAGGATATCATCAAAACCAAGTTCCAGTGACTACCACTAACCTAGTGGGATAATCAATGTTTTCTCCATCTATAACTAGGAAGTCAATTTTTTATTTCTCTCTACACATCAACATAATATGTAATTTGTGCCCTCTTCATTGTCCTCATCTACAATAACTACAAAAACATGCCCTATATAAAAAAAACCCTTTTTAGTGACACTATGAATATATATAATAAGAATAAATCATACATAATGAAAAATATTCTACCTAGATGCACTACATTAGATACATGGTCAAAGTCATCTGATAATGTCATATCTATAAGTTAAAATGTTATTGGAACATGATATGTGTTGATTTGAATTATATTTTTATAAATCCAATCATCTACCCACTCTTGTGACTCACACTCATTCCAAACAAAATCCATGCATATAGAACAAAAACTTGCTAAGTGTCTTGTATGAATAGTCCAAGAACTTGCATTTGAGCTATGAAATGAGTGGAGCTCACTTGAACACATTAAAGTCATACAATCCTCATACTTTACCAAGTGTTCATCCTCCATTAACCAAAAATATTTATGAATAGTGGATTTTAGTTGAGCACCATGACACATGTTCTCATTACACCATTTAACCATGGTTTTTACATCTATGAAATCAATACCCTCCTTAAATTTTAACTCCTCCCTTGTAATAGTTATTTTTACACATGTTCCAATACCATCATGTTCCCCTTTTCCATGGAAAACCTTAGTGAAACTCTAGATGTGTTATACACCACTGATAATGTGTATCCTACTCAACCAATAAAATATCCATGCATTTTTGAATCATGATGTGCAATTATCTGACTAAATGTAATGTTGATTGAAATTAATGTTCCTCTGACTCAACTGTTCATAAAACTTTTGAAAATAACCTTACACATACTCTAAACAATGTGATCAGTCATTACTGATATAAAAATGATACTCCCTTAATATTTTTTTATTACTATATACTATTAGGGGCATGCATGAATGTTATATGAATGAATATGGAAACTTCTAATGAGTTATAATACTATGATTGAACTTCTATTTGGGGTTTGAATGTGTAATTTTTATCAAATTCAACTAATAAAACAATTAAACCAAGTGGGAGTGTATTATAACTTATCTTGAAATGTTCATCTAGCCATCTAGCCTTGTATGTGTGCCTTGCATATTCACAAACAATTTTCTCTCTAAATTTGACCAAAAATTCAAAAACAGTTATTTTTTTGTAATAATATCACACCTTTTAGACTTTTTGTCATCTTTTACTTAATAAGTCATTGATTTATATTTTATTAAAACAATTAATTCTTGTCTAATTGCACTTGTACTCTCCTCATGGATATAATTTTTTATTTTTGGTAATCCACCACAAATGCTATAATTTCTATCTAAACATGATTTTTTATAAAATAATTATCCATCCAATCTTTTAAAAAAAATAATTAGAATAAATTCTCTAGATGATTTTGGTCAAAATTCAATGCCACACTCTTGAAAAATGTTGTTAGTATGCAAAGTATAATGAATATGATGAAAAAAATCATAGTGCATTGAAAATTCAACATGTTTCCTATAACAAAAAGTGGTGCATGTGTCATTTATTTTTTCAAAAAGAGGTTTAGCCATCTCAAAATATCTTTGAGAAATAAAAATTTGTGGATGTTTTTCCAAAAAAAATTATTAAAATTATGTTTGATTAATATCCAATAAATGTTTTAGATGTGGTTCATTGTTACAAAAACCAACTCTTATTTTCACTACATCTCTTGCATTGGGTGAAACTCTTGTATTGTCTTTCAAAAATTGAGAAAGTAACTCTTTGAGAGCATCGTCTATAGCCTCATCCTTTTGTGGATGTCTACCAGAGAATGCCTAGAGATCTTTGGTATTAGATTTATTAAGTCTTTCACATATTTAATTGCTTTCATTAATGTTTTTATATTTATATTAAGTGTTCAGCTTATTTTTAAAAGCATTCATTTTTTCCCCCATTTGGCCACTTACTAAAAATATTTTAAGTATATGAAAGGTAGAATTATAATCTTGGGTGCATGATTTTTGGCTTACATTATGATATGCATCATGTAGATTTTCAATAATTTCATTGTTTTCATCATCCATGTTAGATGTTCTTAGTCCTAATGTGTACATTATTGGTCCCATCTTAATCAATTTTATCAATGAAACAAATAATTGGCATCTTTGACTATAATAATCTAAATTATGAAAACACTATCCCAAAAATATTGAGCTATTTTGAATAGTTGTCAGCCATTTTGTTATGCATTGGTTCTAAAATATTTTCATCGACTTCAATTAAGTACTTGTTTTTTCTACACATAATTCTTGGATGTGTTGTTAATGGTGGAATTTGTTGAGAGGTTTTTTCAAAATTGTTATTAATTTAATTGTTTAGATGAGGGATGATAATTTATTCATTATTTATTTCTTCATTATATGTTTCCATGAAATTTTATTAATAGTTAATTTAATCATTATTTATTAGACTCATCATCAACAAAGTCAAAAACTTAGAACTTTGAATGTAAACTTCCAACATTATCTAATTCATTATTTTCAATTTCATTATTATTCATTTTATTATGGTCAATTTCATCATTATTCAATTCATTATGGTCAATTTCATCATTTTTTAAATAATTATTTTTCATTAGCTCATTATTTATGGCATTTGGTTCATCAAGATTAGAGTTTATACCTTGTCTACCACAAAGTTTTTTCATTCATATATTGTGTTTCTCTCTCAAATCCTATAATTCCTCCATTTCTTTGTTATTCAACATCTTCTTATTAATTGAATGTGACCCGTCATAAATCAAGGATAATTAATAGATTTTCAAAGGTTGGATCAAAAGTATATAGGTCTCATAAGTCCTGTGGAAGTACGTAGAGAATGTTTGTGGGACATAATTCTTGCTTTGGGTTAAAAATAGATGTTAAAAAGTGATTTTTTCTATATTAATAATAGCACAATCGTGTTATGCAATAATGTGATCATGTTATATAATGCAATCATGTTATTCAATAATGTGATCACATTATTCTTAATACTCAATTAAAATTAAACATAGACTTTGAGAAGTGAGTTTTGTCTATATTGAGAATAATGTGATTACATTATTTAATAATGCAATCATGTTATACTTAATATAGATTAGGGATTAAGGATTAGGTCATTAGTGTATAGGGGTTAGGGAATTAGGGCATTAGTGCATAGGGTTTAGGGATTAGGTCATTAGTCATAGGGATTACAATTTATGTTTTAGGGAACTTAGGGATTAGGTATTAGGGTTTAGAGTTTAGGTTTAAGGGTGTATACAATATCTAATCACTCTATGGCATGTGAACCTAATTCTTACTATAAGGATGTTGATTGGGGATAAATCAATTGGTAAATAGGAAAATTTTATGTTTATAATTTAGGGTATGATGTTTAGGGCTTATGGCTTAGGGATTAGGGTTTAATTTATATATGGTTTAAGGTCTACATAGGGTCTATTATGTTTATGGGCTTAATTAGCTCCCACATCATCACAAATTTCTTACTAATTAGTTAATTGGGACAATGAGTAATATGATTTGGGCAAAATTACTTGTAACATATATACCTAATTATTACTCTAAATTATGTTAATTAGTGCTATAATTACTAGTTTATATTATAAAATATTATGTATAGGGTTTATGGTTTAGGTCTTAGGTTTAAGACCTATAAGTTTTAGGGTTTAGGGTACACAAGGTCCAATTACAAAGATAATTGAGGATAATTTGAATCACATAGAACTATTTGTGACTATATAATGTGTTTTTGGGTTGTCATTATACCCCATTTCATATGTATATTGAGTTAATTAGTCAAATGGGGAAAGCATTCATGTGATTTAGGCCAAACTGAGCCTTGTGAACTGAATTCTTAGTCTAAATGATCTTAATTTGGGATAAATGATTGGTTCAAGGGTTAAAGAATTTGTATTTATGGTTTAGAGTTTAGGGATTAGGAAACTTAGGGATTAGGGATTAGGGTATAGGTTTTAGGGTATATAAGGTACAATTGTGAAGGCAATTGGGGAAACATTGAGCTCCTTAAACCTAGATCTATGAGTGAAGAATGTGATTTTAGGCTCAATTAGCCCCATATCATCACAATTTGAACTAATTAAGTCAATTATGGTAATGATTGATGCGATTTTGACCAACTTGATCTCTAGGAACCTAATTATTATTATATAAAGGATGTTAATTAGGGATAAATTGATTAGTTTAGGGTTTAGGGTCTATAATTTAATGGGTTTGGAGTTTAAGGATTATAGATTAGTGTTTAATTTATAAGATATAATGTTGAATTGCTAAGGTAATTTAAGAAAAATTGAGTTATTTGTTCACCTATTTATGAAAATTACCTTCATGTTTACATTTTTGATAAAAGTATGGTCAGTTAAGCCATACATGTTGCATACATTATACAATTGATTAAGCCATAAATTTGGTTTAGCAGATTAATTTTTCCCAAATCATGGCCTTAGTTGTAAAAATTGACTAATTGGATCAATTCATGACATAATCAAACTTAATTTTGCTCCAAATCATATCTTGCTCTTGAAGGGGTTCAAATTGGCCTCAAATGCCTCCTTGATTAAATCAATCAATGCTTCAAATGGTTAATTATATATGACATGACATTAGGGTTATTTCAATCCAAATCACATCATATATGATTTAAAATAGGTTCATGTGGCTCATTTTGACCCTAATTAGGGATTAGGGCATTAGTGCATAGGGTTTAGGGATTAGGGATTAGGGATTATGGAATTAGGGCATAGGGCTTATAATTTATGTTTTAAAGAACTTAGGGATTAGGGCATAGGTTTTAGGTTTAAGGGTGTATATAAGGTCTAATATCTCTATGCCATGTGAACCTTATTCTTACTACAAAGGATGTTAATTGGGTCTAAATCAATTGGTAAATAGGAAAAGTTTATGGTTTATAATTTAGGGTACATCATGTTTATGGTTTATGGTTTAGGGATTAGGGTTTAATGTATATATTTTTTAGGGTGTACATAGGTTCCAATATGTTTTTAGGCTCAATTAGCTCCCACATCATCACAAATTGCTAACTAATTAGTCAATTAGGATAATAGTAATATGATTTGGGCCAAATTAATTGTAATGTATATACCTAATTATTACTCTAAATGATGTTAATTAGTGCTTAAATGATTGGTTTAGGGTTTAAAATATAGGGTATAGGGTTTATGGTTTAGGGCTTGGGGTTTAAAACCTATAAGGTTTAGGGTTTAAGGTACATAGGGTCTAATCACAAAGATAATTGAGGACAATTTGAATCACTTAGACCTATTTATGACTATAGAATGTGTTTTTGGGTTGTCATTGTATATCATGTCATCATTCAAATTGAGTGAATTATTCAAATGGGGTAATCATTCATGTGATTTAGGCCAAATTGAGTCCTGTGAACTTAATTCTTAGTCTAAATGATGTTAATTTAGGCTAAAATGATTGGTTCAAGGTTTAATAAGTATATATATATATGATTTAGATTTTAGGTTTTTAGAAATTTAGGGATTATGGATTATGGTATAGGTTTTAGGGTATATAAGGTACAATCGTGAAGGTAATTGGGGTAAATTTGAGTTCATTAAACCTAGATTTATGAGTAAATAATGTGATTTTGGGCTCAATTAACCCCTACATCATCATAATTTGAGCCAATTAAGTCAATTATGATAATAAGTGATGAAATTTTGGCCAAGTTGATCCCTATGAACCTAATTATTATTATATAAAGGATGTTAGTTATGGCTAAATTGATTGGCTCAGGGTCTACAATTTACAAGGTTTGGGGTTTAGGGATTATGGCTTAGGGTTTAAGCTAAATAGTATAAGGTTTAAGGTTTAAGATATCAAATATAGGGTCCAATAAATTATTTAATTGAAAAAATTATGAGATGATTGTTCACTTATTTGTGTTAATTTCCTTCATGTTTGTATTTCTAATCAAAGTAGGGTCATTTAATCCATACATGGTGCATACATTATACAATAAATTGAGCCATAAATTTGGTTTATGGGCTTAATTTTTCCCAAATAATGTCCCTAATTACACAAAATAACTAATCGGATCAATTCATAATAGAATCAAACTTAATTTTGCACCAAATCATATATTTCTCTTGAAGGGGTTTAAATTAACCTCAAATGCCTCCTCTATTAAATGAATCAACTCTTTAGTTTATTATATATTACATGATGTTAGGGTTAATTTCACTCTAAATCACATCATATATGATTTAAAATAGGTTCATGTGGTTCATTTTGATCCTAATTACCTCCATAATTTAACTAATCAACATTTGTACTCATTAGCTAATGAATTCAAGTTTATTGAGCTCAAAATCACATTTTATACATGTAAAACTTGCATATAAATAAATAATGTTTCTTTGCTTCAATCAAGATAATAAAATTAGATCTTATTAACCCCCAAGATCATATTTTATAGTCATGCAATTAGGTTGAAGGGGCTTGAAATAACCCCAATTTACCTCAGATGCACAACTAGATTGGTACTCCAAAGGCTAAGCTTTGGACATTGGATTAAAAAATGAATTTTATGACATCTAATGATAAAATAAATTATATTTTAAAATGTATAATGAGTTACAACTTAAAACCAAGTAATTATAAATAGTCAAGTCAACATATTAAAATTCCCATAAAATTTTTGAAGTTTGATGTGATACCATGACACCTTAATTTACTATCCAAGGTTAGGGACCTTTTTTGTATCACATGAAATAACACAACTATTAATGAGTTCAATAACATATAAGAACATTTATAAAATTTGAAATCAAGAGAAAACATGCATTTTTGGGTGTTATGAATATATAATATGATCGTGTTATTAAAATGATCATGCTATTTGAATTTGAATTCAAAAACCAAGTATTTTGGCTCTAAAATGGCTTGGATTCTTGAGCCAAAGGCTTGGACCTATCAATATATAGCTAATTTTGAGAGTATTGATTAAAAAACAACAAAATTGAACTTTGATCACCAAAAACACTATGAATTTCAATGGTAAAATACAAAAA
The DNA here is from genome assembly GCA_037957365.1 of Torreya grandis. Taxonomy (NCBI): domain Eukaryota; kingdom Viridiplantae; phylum Streptophyta; class Pinopsida; order Cupressales; family Taxaceae; genus Torreya; species Torreya grandis. The sequence continues at coordinate 8,240,358 of JARHVA010000095.1, read as the reverse complement.
CTTAATACTATCGCAACAAGAATGCTCTCCTCTTTCCAAAAATATTATTTTTTATAATTTTTTGACTAATTTAAGGTTTCAAACTATGTTGATTTCTAACTATACCTTTTTTATGCCACTACATGCAACAAACATACATGCCCATACATTTTCATGTAATTTATTTTTAGTTGATCCAAGTGCAAAAAAAATTATATGGTCACAAGTTAGGCTTAATTTTACACACATTAAAAACAACTAATTTTCATTTTTTAAAGGTATTTAGGCATGCCACAAAGGTGGATATCCATTATATTTTAATTTTTTAGGATTTATTTACTTGCAAAATTCATAAAAAAAAGTATTCATTGAAAAAATCTAAAAAAATATAGGTCACAAACTAGAAGATCTTATCTAAATGTTCACCAAAGGGTGTCAAAAAATATTAAATGCTACTAAAAAAATAGTACAATGAATGACCATGTATCTACTCTATTTTCATGAAAAATAGGAGTTCATCTTCAAATTTTATATGTTTTACCTATTTATACTTAACCATTTTTAAAAAAATAGTGTTTTGGAAACTAGACTCAAAATTCTACATTTCATGTTCTTACACCATCTTCAAATTTGGAGTGTAGATATCTCAAATTATCTACATAAGTTCATATTTCTAAAACTTTAAGAAAATCATGTCCACAGGTAGGCCACTTTTTATCCCCCAACTTTGTGTACTTACCCTATACCCAAAAAATAGGTTTAAAGTGAAAACAACAAACTATTTGATTTCTAGAGGTCAGAGGTCCCCTACATATCACCATCATTACTCTTTTTATTATTTTTTCTCTTTTGGTTCTTCACTTCAAAAATATACATATTCTCGCTCTCCTACATTTTTTATTTTCATGTGCTTTCTTCTTCCAAATTTCACTAAATTTTCTCTTTGATATTGAAATAACCTATTTGCTTTTGAATAAAATTCTAATTTTTTTCTGAACTTTCTCAAATTTCTCTATAGTAATGAAATAACCTATTTTTTTATGAAGTAATGAAAACCTATTTATTTTTAATTTTAAATTTAAGTTAGCCCTATTTATTTAATATTATGTATGTTTTTTTTTTAATCTTTTATGTAGTTCGTTATTCTAATAATATATCTATTTAATGTTACTTGTTACTTTATTTACTTTTTGAAAATATTGAGTTTAATTTTAGGTTAGCCCTATTTATTTTTTATTTTAGTTTATCCATATTTATTTAATGTCATCTATGTTGTTATTTTTAATTTAATTTTATTATTTTAATACTATATTTATTTTTGATGTCAAGTTGAAAATTTCCCCAAATAATTTTTGTCATATCAAAATATGAAATATTCTTAGATATTGGATTAATTTCATCATATCCCATTTATTTATCATGAGTCCAAATTTTCATCATATAATTTTATAATCATCTCAGTCCAATTTACCTTATCCTCTATATATGTCATATGACAAAAATATGTGCAAATACCTAATTGTATTACTGATACAAATTATGATTCACATTTCTAAAATGTATATTTTATACTTAAAAGTTAATCTTCACCTCTAATTTTTTTGATTTTAGTCTATGATTGCATGAGATGATACTCAATGAGGAATAATAGAAATGGGTTCAACTTAAACTTTAACCCAATCCCCCTTCAAATGGCATAAAAACTCATCCCTTAAATCTAGGGCATTGTACTAAACAATGATAGCAATACAAAACTATCTTCTTGGATCCATTTCATCTTATCCACAAAAATATCAATCAAAATAAGCCATGGTACCCTCCTACACATGTATGCATGACATTGAAAACATACACCCCACCTCAACCACATGACAAAATTCCTCAAAAAATGTGGTCTCATGAAATGCGATGATTGCAGGAGCCCCCATCAATTTCTAAGGGAAACCCCCTAAACAAGTATGGTTCTTAGATAAATTTTAAATCACTATAAACTTTTTAGTTAGCAATGTTTTTTTACTTAATATAGCCATTGTGCATGCAATCAAGATTTTGAGCTTTAATCCTTAGATAAATTTTATTAATTGCATATATTTACCATTTTTGAGACCTTTACAATTTAGAATTTATGAGTTTCAAATAAATATTACCAATCATAACAACTTAACCATAAATTCTCATTTAGACTACCACATATCCACAAAAGGGACGTGGCATGTTAAGCACACACATGTTAAAGGAAGTACCCAAGAGTGAGTTATTAAGTCATTTTAGGTATCATGAATAATTTCATCTATCATGGGTGAAGGAAAATATTATGGTGTCCTTTCCTTTGGGATCTATGGAGATAAAATCAAGTTCCTTAATCATACACTATTATTTTACCATTATATGCTCTTTATTATTAGGCTATTTCTTGACATTTACATTCTTAATCAATCATCATCATCATTACATATATATATATATAATATATATATATATATTAAATACATATATCTAAAACACATTGATGGATACATATAAATCAATATGAAAGCAAATATCCTCAATTTTAAGCAAACTGCATTGAACAATAAACTCATTCCATTTTTATATAATAAAGATGTTGGACACTACCAAATGTCATCAATCTTACTTCCCCACTTGTAATGGGTTTGAAGGACCATCTCATGAATTAACAGTTTAAACTCCACCATATACCCAAGATGTCGTGATATTAAACACATTATTTAAGTAATAAGGAAAGTTTGAAACCACCCTATGATGACCAATTATAGACAATGTTCACTAAAATTATAGAGCAAACCAATGTTGTGAGCTATGTATTCCCACTCCAAAATTAGGCATTAATTAACTCATATCTAAAATGTGTCTACTAACAAACACAAAACCTACTCACATTTTTTTCTTATTTATAAGAAACTATGCCATTAAGTTAAAATCTTCATGTAACTACTGTTTGTTGTGCCCTAACAGACACACCCCCATTTTTTGAATTCAAATAGGGACCCACTATTGTTCAAATATCCTTATTCAAGGTCCTACAAACCTTATATGTCCTTGATATTGGTTTTAATATAAAAAATTCTAAGGTTGTCCTCAAATTTTAAACCTTGGGTTTTCATTTAATTCTTCTTGAAAATTGACTTTATAATTTTTGGACTAATAGAGCTAATATGTCATTACCTAGCATCTATATGATTTATGCATTTTTACAAGAATATTTTCAAGGACTTACAAATTATCCATGTCTAGGCCTTACCTTTAATATGTCTCTAAAGTTTTGAGTTCCAAGATTAGGACAAGTGGCAGGAGCACGTCAACTAGAGTCCTTTAGCCTTGACAAAAATCCCAAGTGTTCCAAAGTGTCTAAGCTTTAAGATCTTAATGAGTGGAAATATTACATTACTTAGAAAATACCATAGTTTAGAAAAAAATTGTACCTGATTGATAGTCAAGCTACTATAATTCTTCCACATGGCAACATCATGTTCAAATGGGATAAATTTAACTTTTATAGAAATTTCTAAGCCATCTAAGTTTCTGAGACTCCATAACTTTGAGGTTATAAAATTTGGCCCCATTCCATAAACTTGGAACCATGGAAGGTCAAATCAAAGACTAATGGTATTATGTCCCCACAATCTAATTGTTCTAAGATTTTTGGTTTAGAGGATTTGATAATTGGTACAATATTTTTAACCTATAGCTTCAAGGAGTTGAAATCAAGTTAATGGCCTCAAGGTTTTGAGGTTCCAATCCCCCAAGTCTCAATAAATCTGAGATCATGACATGCATCAACATCATATTACCTGGAGCTCTTGTAGAGGATGTACTTAGTTTAGAGTTAAAACAACCATGACCCGAAGCCTCTGAGTTCTCACAGCCTCAAGACCACTCCACATGGCTTAATTTTGTTAACTCACAACCATGGAGAATATAAAGTGGGATTATAAGTCTGAAGACCTAAGTGAATGAAAAATATAAAAGTGTCATGATTAAAGAGATGAGTGTCTAGAGTACACATAAATGAGTTCAACAACTAAGCAAACTTTTGTTAAGATATTGACACCTATTTTAAATGAGATGACTTGACATATGTGAATTTATGAAAAGTTTCCATTTGGAAAATAAAAGAACCCACCAAAGTTGACTAATGAATTTAAATCCAAACAATAAATAATTCAAAACCTATTATTTTCATTAATGTCATACAATGCATTTAAGGGGCAGAATTTGGTAATATATGTGAAATCTAAGCAAATACAAATCAATTCACCCTTAATCAAACATTATAATCCTGAGCTCTCAAGAGACCAAAAGCCCTATATTTTTATAATAAATCTATAGGAGCATCCAAATAGTTTGTAAATGAAATACATAGTCAAAAATTATTGAAATAAATTCCTCAAGACAACCATGCATCCAAGCTCTTTTTGTATATTTAATTACTAGAAAAATTGAATACATAGATAATGTATTTGACAAAAGTGCACTGGATTTTATTTTTCCATACTATCTATCTATCTATAATGTAATAGAGTCAATAACATCATACTCTCCACAAAAACATATATATTCAGAGCATAAGCAGTACATTCATGACTTACTACCAATAAAAACCAAGGGTCTCCATCAAGCGGCATTAAAACCAAAGGTAATGCCTTGTATCGATTTACTTCATGATTTGTTCTTCAATGGTACTTGTTCTAGAGACTGTCTGCATCTTAGAAAAAGGAAAAAAATAATTGTATATATTTTTATAAGGGAATTTGAGAGGTACCTTAGGATTCTAGGGCCTAAGGTTGTCGATAATCAAGTCTCAGATAATGTATGGTTTGAGCACAACATTAAGGAGGGAAAATTGAAGTAGTGGCTAGTGAAAGGCCTGAGAAACCCCAAGGGAGGCATTTAATCCAACATCATCATGAAATTCAATCCTCTATTAGAATATCCATGGCCCTTATGAATAGATCATATGGGTTTTATAGAATTACTTATGTACATGTGTAATGGGTTCTATTTTTGGACATTCTCTTGACTTCTAACAAAAATGTCACCATAGGAGAGATTATTAGTGTCAGATTGAAGGCATAGACATGAGTAAATTCTAGATGAAGAGAATTTTTATATGATGTCATATTTATTGGATGTATTCTTTGGGATGGTCCATAGAGCCCACCGGGAACTATGGAAATCATTTGTAGAATATGTGGATAATAGGATCTATGAAGACTATTCTTTCATGTTTGTCTATAGATTCAAGCATGAGATTACAAGGATTTGTGAGGAAAATTATCCTCAAGTTTATCAAACCATTCATGACACTCATATACCTAAAATATCTAATTTTTTTGAAAATAATCATAGCCAAAATGGAGGATTACTATTGTTACCTAGATTGTACCACAATCTAAATTAAAAGGACAAGGGCACCACTCTATTTTTACCATGCCACATCACAGATAAGGTGGATAAATAAGAGATTACCCACCAGTTATATAACCATGTAGATGAAAATATTAGCCTCAAATGTTAGGATTACTATTATAAGACCTCTCTAAGCATTGAGAAGCTCTAGTTTGTAGTGAGGGCACATTTTAATTAGGTTGGAAAAGTCTAATCCCATTAAAATTTAAATTTGGACCAATTCAGGGAATGGGACCCCAAAGGAAAAATCATAAACTATCTCCAACTCCTCAAGAATAAGAAGGCGGTGACCATTATACATGGTTAGTAATAGTATGAACATGATGTTATATTTATGAATGCATTGAATGATTCTAAATTTTGGACCTATATGAGATATAATCAAATGTTAATGATTTTTTCCCAAGCCATTCAATATGACCTAAACATTACCAAATAGAAATAAAATGAGATGGTAAGGTAGGATGAATAATCCTTGAGTCACCAATGGCATCCAACACAACAACAAAACCAAACTCCCTCCCCTATAAAAGGAGAGACCAGTCTACAAGAGGGAAAGTCTAGTGGTCAAAGGGAAGAAAACCTCTAGATTAGAAATGAAATTATTATAGGTCTCCGTAGAACCCATATACCTTCCACTCATTTAGATATTACTATCATGGGCACAACCACTATAGTTGAGAATATTACACCTCCTCAAGATAGATAAAAGAGCACATTCGCTTTGGTACCTCTCCCTCCATTTATAACACCCACACAGGTAAGTCTCCCAAAATTTCTATATGCTTCCTTCTCATCTCTCTCATCCACTCCTACATCCCCTTAAGCACCTCAAAAAAGTCCATATTTGTCCATTTTTCCCTCAACCACTATTTTTCCACTTTCCATTCCTTCACCACCACCTACAGTGGTAATTCTTACTACTATGGTATCTTCACTAGTTTCACCTTCTCCCTCACCTCTTATTATATTAGAATAATTAATCCTAAGTGGGATTATATGCCCCTTCACCTTTGTAATTATTAAATAATAAACAATATATTATTTATTAACTCAAGGTATAAGCAAAGAGTAAATAAATAATCATATTATAGTTGTTTAATATTTACCAATCTTTTCCACCTACAACATGTTGTAAAAGGCCACCAAAAGCATTCCTTCTTGCAGTGGTTATGGGGTCAAACCTTTCAGTGGGGTTCAGTCATGTGCTTTGATTGAGCTTAGAAACACTATTTGTAGTGGAGGTTTCTAGTCCTCCAACGGCATGTTCATCATAAATGGTAAGGCTACTCCTTTGTGGTTTTTTGACTAGGTGGAATATGGAGGATCCCACCCCTATTTTCTATCTTGGGTTATGATGGGTATTAGAGGAACCCACTCTGCTATTTTGTTATGCAAAAAGGATATTATAGGAAGCCATTATTTGACCCTACTTTCTTTCTTAGAAAATGGAATTTTCCATTTGTTTCATTTGGGCAAGGGTATTTTGGTCCTATATCTAAACTATGTGGAAGGCTTTTTGTTGTATCTAAGAGGACCCAACTATTATATTCTCAAGGTTACGAAATCCTAAAAACCCCTAGTTGTGGGTTCCTTAAAACCCTCATGTTTTATGTTCTATGGATGTGGGAGCCTCAAAACCCCCTGGTGCTTTGAAAAGATTGTGGATCGAAGTGAGAAGTTTAGTCCATTTTTTGTGTGTTAGCTTTGTGAAAGCTATGCATATGACCTAGGAGGACCTTATCTTAATGCAATCTTCTTTTTCTAGTTAATTATAGATGATAGAAGAGTCTACTTTGGTGTTCCTCAAGTTATGAGTTTATGTAGGGAAATAAAATCTAGAGAAAACCCATATTAGTTCAAGTCATTTTGGTTTGAGATGGATATTCTAGTTCTAACCAAATCTTGTTTTTCTAGTGTAGATGATAGATGAAACTACCTCTACAAAAGTAGTGAAAATGTCTTAGGAGGTGGAAGACCTCTTTTTCAAATTGAACTTATGTTCTATACTTGGTTTCTTATTGTGTTTTGATAGGATGTGATTCTTAAAGAAAAGAGAAACCCTCTCACTAGAACTTTGTTGTTTAAAGGTTGTGCAAGAGATCCTAATGGTAGAAGACCCCACCCTCTAGGGGGCCTCCTAGTGCATACTATAACAACTTATTTGTGTCTTTCAGGCTATGAAACATCAAAAACCTTGGTTGTGGGAACCCTTAAAACCCTCATGTTCTCTAGTCTCACCTTGATCATGGGACCTTTACTCTACTTATTTAAGGTTGAGGGAGCTTCCAAACCCTCTTTTTTGTACTCATAGGTTATGAGAGCCTCAAAAACCCTGGTTGTAAGAATCCTTAAAATCCTCATGTTCTCTAATCTTCCCATGGTCATGGGACCTTTACTCCATTTGGTTAAGGTTAGGGGAGCCTTAAAACCCCTTTTGTTATACTTACAAGTTATAGGATCCTCAAAACCCCTGGTTGTGGGAATCCTTAAAACCCTCATGATCTCTAGTCTCACCAAGGTCATGGGTACCTTTACCACTCTTAAAGGTTAGGGGAGCCTTTAAACCCTCTTTTTTATACTTCATATTTAGGGGGATCTTTTTCCCTCTTTGATGTGCCTGGATGTGGGTCCAGTTGTCAAAATCCTCACAATCTGATTCATAGCTTTGGTTTCAAAATCATTTTTTCCTTATCAAATAAAAATATTTACCAAATATTAATTAATTAGTTTCTATCAAGATGGATGGACCTGTTATTTTTACAATGATCACCTCCTTTGGTTTTGTAATATAAACAGGGTTTTACCCCTATTGGAAAATCAATCTAGTGAATATGAAATATTTCTCATATTCATTCTAAGGATTTTGTGAAGCTTGTCTAAGAAGGAGTGAGAAGTTGAATATTGTATTATTTATGGAGAAGTTTATCTAGTTATGAAATAATCATCATTGGTGGGTTTTTTGCCTCTTTGAGGTTTTCCCACGATAACTTCTATATTGTATCAATTGATCTATGTGATATTATTTGCTTACAACTACATTTATAAATCTTGTGTATGCATCTCTATTCCTACATGGATTTTATCATGGTAGCAAAGCTTGACTGAAGTTTTGGTTGATTGGAAAGCTCTTGATGATTAGTTAGTGAAGGATCTAGAGCATTTGATAAGATAGAATTTATTATTATTTTTAATTATTTTATGTGACCAATAGAGTGTTATACAAAAATATGTGGTGTATATAAGATTTTAAAATCTTGTGGAGTAATTTCACTACCTATTTGATCATTTAAATACTTGGTTGATCATCTTTATCTTAGTCAAATCATCCAATATTCAATTTTTGAAGTTTTTTTATCAGCTTGGGCACTTGTATGACACATAGTATGACCCTTTGCTTGAAGAAAAATTAAAAAAATATTTGAAAAGCTTATGTAATGGTTATAGGTGTTTAAGAGTTGAAGTGGTGGATATTTATCATTCAAAAACTCCTTGAAGATCACTTAAATCATGTGTCATTCATTTCTAATTTTTCCTCAACAGTTAGGATGCCAATGTACAACTTGGGTACATGAAAAAAATTAAAAAACATGTTTTTTGGCATGAAATTATTTTTTGAAGGTTCCAAATACTTAGTTTTACAACTTTAAGGCCTCATGCAAATTTTTATAGCCTAATAAGCTTTGGCTCAACCTATCCAAATTTTATCTCTCCACTATTGGCACACTTATATAGAATGGTAAATCACAACAATACTTTATGAACCAAAAATCAAAATTTAAAAGTTATATTATAGATTTTGGGAAGGATTTAGGAAGAATTGTAAAATTTCATGCCCTTTGGTGGTCTATGAAATCTTATGTGATCTCCCCTAATTTTACAAGAGCACCATTACTAGCTACATGCATATTTAAAGGTTAGTAATGTTATTTTGATTATATTGATTAAATAAAGTTTTTTTAATAAATATCAAATATTCCTCCAATGGAGAAGGGGTTCCACATCTTATTTTACCTTTGTTTTCACCCAAAAAATTAATAATAGTTTACTATTTATTTTACATGCACAGTAAATATTTATTTATATAATTTTTTATTATTAAAAAATAGATTAAAAAATTAAATACAATATTATGAATGTAAATCCTTAAACAAGCTTGTAGATGAGATAGTAGTTGTAACTTTACTAAAAATTATAATTAAGGTTGTCATGTGTTCAAAACCCCCTTAACAATTTTTTTTTTAATCTAATTTTTTGACTTTTTCAAATTAATTTCATTTAATTAACTACATTTTGTTTCTTAGTTTGCATGCCAAGATTCACATGTTCAATATCTTAGTTAAACCTATCAACCTTGTTTTGACACTTGATCTATCTAATTTTTTGAATTTTTCAAAATAATTTCATTTAATCAACTGCATTTTATTTCTTGGTTTTTGTTCCAAGATTCACATTTTCAAAATCTTAGTTAAACCTATCAACCTTATTTTGACACTTGATCTTGTCAAAACCTAGGCAAACATAGCTATGTGACTAGTTAATCTTTAGGTTTTGGCATGTTTAGAAGCATTAGAATGCTCCATTTTTAATTTTTAATCCTCCTATTATTGTTTTTACAACATTTTTTAATAATAGTGTTTAAGTGATGTTCTGAGTGCAAATCTTTCAACACTTTACAAATTTAATTCATTTTTTAAAATTATTTGTCATATAAAGTATGTAATTAATAATATTTTCATGTGTGATTCACTTTATTTTTAAAAATAGTTCAAAAGATCATTAAAAATGGTTTTTTTAAACATTTGTGCTTACATTATTATATTTTTGTGATACTTGCGAGTTTTATTGTAATCTTGTGCAAATTTCTTGCCTTGTCTAGTATTAAATTGATCAATTATTATGTGTTTTCACTTCAAATATTTTTTAATCTCAAATAAATTTCAAATTCACACTAAAAATGATCTTTTAAACATTTTTTACTATCCTATTTAAAGGGAAGTTAAGGCTTCACTTCATTTTTCCTTAGATAAGTCCCAAATGCTTAATGAAAATAACTATAATATGTGAAAAAATCATGTGAAATCTGAAGTTATGACGTGGAATTTATGGAATATTATCTTTGGGATTGAAAAATCCCCTTCTAGATGGCATGTGACCCTTGAGCTTACCAATGCATTTCAACATAAAACATATGAAGCTATGTTCATTATCTTGTAGAGTGTTAAGGATGAATTCCTTCTCCAAATTGGTAATTAGGAGTCTCTTAGTGATGCTTGGAAACTCCTTGAGTCCATGCATGAAGACACTCACCTTTCAAATATCATTAAGTTAATCCTTGAATTGCTGACTACACATATGAAGGGTGATGAAAATATTGTTAATTTTCTTGCTAAAATTAAGAACATTAAAGCTCAGTTAGATGAATGTAAATGTAATTTGATTCAAGATCAATAGATTTATTTTATCATTCAATCAAATATTCATGAAAAGTTTAGAAATTTCATTTCAATTTTGAATTCTAAATATCAAATTGATCAAGATATCCTTGACCTTACCACCTTTTTTGCTCTCCTAATTTAAGAAAATCAAGTGATAACCAATTTTGATTCTAAAGAGAATGCCACTCAAGCACTTCTCATTCTTAATTCTATTTCTAAGAATAACAAAAAACTATAAATATAACCCTAATTCTACCAATGGCTCAGATAGGAACAATAAATCTGGTAATAAGAATCATATACCTAAATATGATGAAAATTGCAAGTTATGTGGTAGGTTTGGTTATAGAAAAGAAACCTATTATAGAAACAAAGACAAAGTTAATAATAAAAATTATGAAAATAACAAAGGGAATAAATCTAATCAAATAAGCATAATAATCAAAATCCTAATCATAATAATAATCAATATTTAAATTTTATTGATTTATATGCTAATTTATTTATTTCAAATGAAAAAGAGTGGATTTTAGATAGTGATGCATCACACCATATGATTTTGCATACAGAGGCCTATAAATGCTTTTTACCAAAATTGACTAGTAGGTTGTTTGTGTTTTTGTCTCATAAGACCTATGACTAAGTATACCTTATTAAATCATATTGTGTTGGATAATAAGAGTGTCATCAAGGATTTTTTAATTATATTATAACCCTCTTGAGTCACCTTTATCCTTTATTTATCACATTGCAGACCTATGTAACCTATGTTACACTATACTTATTCAAGAATCCTCATTATTTTAGGTGGTTTTGTGATAAATGGAGGTGTTTGGTAACCATTTAATCATATCTTAGTGATTTTAAAACCCATAAATTCACTTTAAACCTCAACATATTCACTCTTCAAGGGTGTTCTTAGGATCATATATAGTCATATTCCATATAGGCCTATGTACTTTCTCTCATGAGTTGGTAACACTTATAATGGTCTTGAAATGTTTTGGAGATGTCAATTTATCACTTTAATTACATAAGTATCTTCCTTAACTTAAATGGTCTTCACCTTGAGATTATATGGATGTATCAATGGAATTGACCACCTAGTATGGTTGTAAGTGGTCATTCCAATGTTTGACCTTGACTGTGTTACTTTGGGAAACTCTCTGCATTGTCTTGATGAGTTCATATCAATTATCCATAACTTATCTCTTCCATTTAATCATGAAAATCCATCATAGACCACTTCGATATCATTATATTCATGCTTGGAGGTATGCCTGTGTTATCATGGTTGTAGGTGATAGTTTATGAGGTTTATGACTAAGTCTTTATGAAATTTGAAGTTCATAGTTTGATATAAATTTTACACCATTCCAAGAGGTTATAAAAACATATAAAAAACCTCATTGAACCCAAAGAACATGATAACACCTCACAGTCTTAGTTTGACATAGTATGTGCATGCTTTAAGAGTATTTTAACCTAGTTGTAGGTGTTGATTTAATGATAACCTATATGAGTTTGATCTTTACAAAGGTGTGTCTATAATCTAAGATTGATATTCATCACCATACAATAATGTATTCTCATAAGTAATTTCTCCACATTCTTGAAAAATAGTCTTTTCTTATAATATTTTATTTGATTATGTTTGACCCTTTTTAACCTTTGTATGGACTATGTACAAGCTTTAGGATTCTTGAAGAGATGATACAGGTAATAATATGTCTATGGGTCCTTAAAATTGTACAAATATATCTTATCAATTCTAATAACATCACTTAATAGTCAAACTTTCTTGAAAGTCTCTTTCAATGCATTTGATTGATCCCCTTAATCATGGTTGTAGGTGACTATAGCTTGTATGGACTATGTGGAGTTAAACCTTAAAAAGGCAAAAAAAACATGAGCATGATCCTTTCATAACTATGTAAATTAATGAGAGATGAATTAACCAAGACCTTGTAATATATAATTTTAAGTATTTCTTTCCTTTGTATCTTCATGAAAACCCTTGACTATCATAACCTTTCATTGGTTATAGGTAATGATTCCTATCAGGATTTATGGTTTAAAAACATATCTCCATAACCATGGTATGATAAATAACCTTGAATCCTTATTAATAGTGTATACATGATATGGAGGTGAATGGAAAGTTATATGATGTGAATGGAATATGGAAAACCATGAAATTTAGAATGGAGTGAAAATATAGGCTTATGCAATGATGGAAGATAGTGAGAAGAAAATGAGAAGAAATTAAAAATAATGGAGGTGAAAAGAATATGAGAAGTGTATGTCAAGACCATATTGAGGGTGTTAATTAGGAATATGCATAACTTTTACAAGATAAATCAATTTAGATACCTTTGAAAGAGGTCTATGGTGCTAAAATGAAAACCTAGGAGTTTATTAAAACCTTAACATATGCTAAACAATGACTCCATAAAGAGGTTGAAAACACATCGATGGATTCCTTACCATGGATATTTGAGGAAACTTTAATTAATAACACATGAATATTAAGGATACCCCTGCAAACAAGAATCCAAGAAATCTTGATTTTCTTTCTCTCTCTTAAACTATACAACCCTTGTTTCCTACCTAAAGACTATAGAATTGCATTATATGTCTTCTTGAGCTTGATATGACCCTAAAATATGTGAAAATAACTAAATAATGTCATATAAAGGTGGATCATGCTCTTGATAAACTCTACAAACTTTATTTTTTCTAACATGAGACATAGTGAGTGCCTTAACCTCAAAGGGATGGTTCATGAAGGAGAGAGGACTAAATTGAGAACCACTTACCATATATATAATATATCTTATCCCCCTTTCTCTAACCAAAATTTTACACCTTTATTTTCTCTCTCATGGTCATACCATCTACAAACTTGAAGGGATCTCATTATCTATGAAGAAGTTAGATGGATGGAGAGAATTGGTTTTAGGCCTGTATGATGTATTTTATCCATAAATTTATTTTTTTAAATCTATGAAAACTCCTCCTTAAATCTCATCATGCCTATTATATAGAAAGGGCCATACAAGTCCATACTCCCTGCATGAAATTACATGAAAATGGCAATTTCTTTATATGTCTTCACAACTAAAGCTTGAAACTACCAAGTTAGGGAAATTTGAGGAATAACATGAGTCGTGAAGATTTTTATAATAATATATAAGTATTTTTACATCCTTAAGAGTCCAAAATTGTCACATGTGAGCTAAATAAGGCCTTTTTAATGCTCTATGTTTGCATGAAATGATATTTTCAAAGCATAAGACAATAGAATTAAGGTAATTAAATGAATTTCAACATGTTTCAAAGTATTTTGAATGATTTGATAGAATTTCAAGGTATAATTTAATCATTTTAAGCCAAAACCTTCAATTTTGACCTCATACACATAACTTCATAAGAAGATGCTAATAAATATCATGGAAAATTATCTTATCACCTTTAATTGAGATCTTCATGAGACTTGTATGTATGTTCATTACCTCTATTTAAGGCTTATATACAATTATGCTTGGAAACACTTAGTATATATGTCAGTAATTAGTTGTTACCTTTTTTATATCTCCATAAAATCACTTTAGATCACAAAACCTACTTGAATTCTCTATCAAAACATTAGAATGACACTTGACACTATTGACATGAAACTAAAACAACTCTCTCTTTACTTTAAAATTAAAAACACTATGATGACCATGAAAAATTTTCATTTTTAGATGTTGGCATTTGGCCTTGATAGGTCAAATTGCCAACACTAATAGTATAAATAACTAAAAATAACTAAGCCTTATTTTGTCAAGGAGAGTTTGGGCACTGACCAACATCCCTATTATGTAAACATTGACCTAAGTTACAATAAAAGTGAGAAATAAAAGTTGAGAGGTCTGATGATAGAATAAAAATATGTGATCATCTAGACATACAAATATTTGAAGGTCTTCAACCTCAAGGTCATCACACATACCATCCCACTGAAATCAAACAATAAGCCCTTCAGATAAATACAAAGGATAGTAAATCTAATTTTGGAACATTTCATCTAAATATAAGTACAAAAGTTATTATATGCTAGGATTATCTTTTCAATTAGGTACTCTACTTGGGTAGCCAACCTAGTGCCAGTTAGAAATAAAAATAGAGAAATTAGGATTTGTGTTAACTTTAGAAATCTGAAATGGGCATCAGAAAAGGATAACTATCCATTTCCATCTCAAGACTAGGTACTCCAAAGGGTTAGTGGATTTGATATGATGTCCTTCCTAGATGAATTCTTAGGATATAATCAAGTGCTGGTAGAAGTACAATATAAAATTAAGATTACCTTCACCATGAAATGGGGAAATTTTGCATATAAAAGGATGTATTTTGGTCTAATCAATGTAGGAGCAAACTTATGGTGAGATATGAACTTTGAATTTCAAGGAATCATTGGTAAATGCATCATCATCTATATGGATGACTTAATGGTGTTTTCAAATATAGAGATGATCATGTTAACCATCTACATAGATTATTTGATAGGTGAAGGATATGGTGTATCATTCAATCTAAAGAAGAACATCTTCAGAGTCACTAAAGGAAAATGTTTGGGCCATGTCATCACTAAGGATGAGATATCCATTGACCTAGAGTGAATCTAGACCATTTCCAAGCTGACACCTCTTAACAAAAAGAAATATTTGAGGTATTTATTTGGTAAGATAAACTTTGTGAGGAAATTAATTTTTAGATTTTTCGATATTGTCAACATTGAATGCCATTTTGAATCAAGACACTAAAATAGAATGGATAATAAAATCCAAGAAAGATTTTAAACATATTAAAACCACCATCACTCAAGCTCTAGTTCTAATCAACCTAGATTTCACAAATAATTTATACTTTTATTCATTTTACTCAGAGCATATTATAGTAGTTGTACTCACCCAGAATGTGGATGACAATGAACATTAAAATAAGGGTTTATCGAGGCACCACCAATGAAATAAAAGAGATCAATGTTTTGAGCCCATTTGTGGGACCCATCATTAGGAGAGAATGATTATTATTTCACAAAGAATATAATATGTAATATAAATAAGATGAAATTTAGATGCTTGACCTTCTACATTCTAAGAGTATAACAATCTTTAATTTTTCATTAAAGTCAATAAGGGTTTCCAAGCATTACTAATAATAAATCCATTATTCTTATTTAGATTATTGGCAGTCTTTTCTATTTTGAGTGCTTCTCATACCATTATTTCTTTCCATTGGTCTACCTTCACAATAAACTTGGAATATTCCATGCAAATATGGTGTTTAAGAGTGAAATAATGTTATTCTAGTATGGATTTTTTCAATTTGTTCATGTAGGATATCTCTATTGTGTTCCTTTAGTTGAATCTATAAGGATATCCCTATTTCACCAATGTAATTTCTACCACATGATCAAGATGTTCAATATAATCCACTGAGTAGCATTGGGTTTTGAGGATCTTTCGCTATGTCCAACTTATCTCTCAAGTGACCAAAGGGGTGAAAATTACTTTGATACCATTTCAAGAAAGGATATGATCAATCTTATATGTGGTGCCCTATATTATGGGACTAAAACCATAGGTCTTATTTCTTATTATTTTGTTTTTTTTGGTTGTGTTTTCTTGTGAAATGGCCCTTTAAAAATCCTTTTGAATTTTTCTACTTGTATAACCATTTACTTGTAGAACCATGGTGAGATATTCTAGTTCTTATCCTAGGTGTTTTTTGCTTGAAACCCAAATTTCTCTTGTTGCCAAAGTGTTCAGAATGACCATTTTTTGGTTGGAGTGGTGGTGTGAGCCACTACCTAGATAAATATCTGTATGATTTTTATTTCTATACACTTGATGTGAGAGGCTTTTATCTTCTTTTATAGATATAAAAACATCTAAAAATGGTAGCTTCCCATCTTCTTCAATTTCCATAGTGAATTGGATATGAGTAGATATTCCATTAAGGTGTCTTAATAATAAATTGAAATTTTCTATGCCAAAAGTCCAACATACATGTGTGTCATTAAAAAAACCTAATCTACCACTGAGGTTTTTATATTTATGAATGTAGATCAATTTTTTCAAAAACATCCATATACATATTAGCAACCTCTAGGGATAGAGGTGATCCCATGGCCACTCCAACTATATAATCAAAAAATCACCTTTGAAAGTGAAAAATGTGGAGTGGAGACATATTTTTACTATTTTTTTTATTTTAGGGGAGGTAGCCTTACCAACTATTTCAATTGCTTATTCAATGCGTATTCTGGTGAACAGTTGTTACATCTAAATTAATCATAATATCATCTTCTATTACCTTTTTATTTTTTATCCTAGCAACAAAATGTGATGAATCTTTTACAAATGAGGTGGTTTGGCCCATCAAATGCTTTAATTTTTTAACTAAATATGCATCTATATTATACATTGGGGGATCTTTAGCATTTAAAATAGGCCTCACAGCGTTACCTATTTTATGAATATTTAGAGATACATAAATTCAAGGTATAATGGGTGTATTAGGCATGAGTTTCTTTTTCATGAAATCATCAAAGGTGGATTCCTTATTGGATTTTATTACTTATCTGATTACTCTTTCCATGAGGTTATGTTGAATCCTTCTATAGCTCCCACTCTCCATAAGATGTTCATCCATCTTTTTTGTATAATATTATTTATTTAAAATCACTATAGAATTACCTTTATTAGCTTTGAAAATGATAATCTCTAATCTTTCTCAGTTTTATAAGAGCATCTTTTTCTTCATTCATGATATTTCTATTAGGAGGTTCTACCTTTTTGAGAGTATGAGTGAATTCCATTCTTATTTCTTATGCTAATTCTATGGGGAGACTCATTATTGTGGCCTCTATATTACCAACTAAATCTTCATATGGGATCCATCTTGGTGTTATGGGGAAACCCAGGCCTCTATTTAAATTTTTTATTTTTAGACCATCCAACTCCAAATTTGATAAATTAACCATGTTATCTCTAAGTTTTGGCATTTTCTATATATTTTTACAGATTGAACTCGGTCTCTCTAGTGGTTCCCTTGATTTTTTAACTTCTGAAAGGGTATCCCATCCATGGTGACCCCCAAGTGATTGTTTTTATTCTCCACATGTTATACTAGGTGTTTTATTCAGATTCTCTTCTTATCATGATAAATTTCCAATCTTTTATAGTAAATATTAGTGTTGAGGACATAGTACACTAGGATGTACATTATTCAATGGAACATTACTTGTAATCTACAAACATTCTCTAATGCTAGCCCATATTCTTTCTATGCTAATATGTTGGTTGTAACGATGCTTCTTCAATAATTTTTGGAATTTTTAGCATTTTTATTTTTTCATTCCTTAATAAAAATGTCTACCTTTGTAAATTAAGATGTTTTTATTTTTCTCCATATCTTTTCATTCAAAATAGTAGCTAATTTTAGATACCACCTAAATAAATTTCTTGAGAATAAATCAAGATCTATCTGAGCATGTTGTATTTCTAATTTTATCATGGAAACACTTGATCTTAAGAAGAGCATGTCATTTCTTTTATTACACAGATGATGTTTTATTCTATAAACCTTGGGATGATGTTTTGATCTCTACATCATTTTAAGAATGCAAGATCTAAAATCCTTCATGGAACTTTTAAACTCAAAGACTCAAAAAGTCATATCTCAACATACAACACCCTTCCATGGAGGGATATGGTTACTTATTTTAGGCCTTGATAGTTAGAATCTATTGAAATAAGGTATTTTGGAGGCACTACCAATGAAAAAAAAGACAATGAACATCCAATTGACTTAATGAACTTGAAATTTACATAGTTGAAATATTCCATGATAGATAAATAGATATATGTACTAATTAAAGTTGTGAAGAAGTTCAATCATTACATTCTAAGGAACAATATGTATGTCATCATTCTTGACCCAATTGTCAAGCTTAAACTCAACCAAAAAAAGTTGGG
Source organism: Torreya grandis (assembly GCA_037957365.1). Classification (NCBI taxonomy): domain Eukaryota; kingdom Viridiplantae; phylum Streptophyta; class Pinopsida; order Cupressales; family Taxaceae; genus Torreya; species Torreya grandis. The sequence goes on along the minus strand of JARHVA010000095.1, from coordinate 8,221,481 downwards.
TGAAATAATAGGCAAGTGGATGGTGAAATTATAGTAGTTTGATCTTGAAATTAGACTAGTAATAATGGTGAAAGGCCAAGGAATCATCCAACTCATGACTAAGATTGATCACATATTTATATTGAACAAATAAATGAGACTTAGGTAGTTTGTAGTGAATAGTATACTCAAATCATCCACTATTTACTCATTGGTACATGCCCTTCTAAGCTAAATAGAGATCAAAAATGATCCCTTAGGCTCAAATCAACTCATTATATGATAAAAAAATGAGTCTTATAATATAATAACTATGAATTCATCTAATTGATGTGTATTTAAAAGGAATTTACAAACATATTAAATAATCTACATCAAAATATAGGTAGTGGACACCACTTAGGCAATCAAACAACCCATAAAATATTGAAAGTGGGATATTACTGACCTATAATAGAACTTACCATGAATGACAGGTATTTAGAAAAATAGAAGTGATTGTTGTCATGCCTTTGTAACTAGTCATTGAAAGACATCTTTTTTCTCAATGGAATCTTGACTTCATTAGGGTAATAAACCCAAATTATTCATCAAACCTATTGATATAGATAGAAATTATAGCCATTAATAATTATAGAGCACTAAATTCTATCAAATTTATGAAAGAGAACATACTAACTAGGTTTAGCACTCTAATTTGTTTAGTTTTTGATAATGGAATAGCTTTTTAATCTATTAAATATACTAAGTGGGCCTACAAAAACCGAATCACCATCAAGTTTTCTATAAATTATTATCCACAAGGAAATGAAGTAGTTGAATCTACAAATAATAATTTGATGCATGCCATCAAAAATTAAGCACAATAAAAACCAAGAGAATGACACCTATTACTAAAGTATGCACTATGGGTAGATAGAATAAAGCACAAACATTCCCTCAAGGCTTCACCTTTTCTACTAGTATGTGTATAGTAGCTAGTTTTCCCCATCACTCTTAAAATCTCAACATTATAATTTATGCAAGAGTACATGGGGTAATATTAAATAATTCAGTCTAAAATAATTTATATAATCTAGATGGAACATGCATGAACTAAATCAATGCATAACTTCATCAAACATGAATTAAAAGATGGTTTGACAAAATGTTTAAAATTAAGGCTTTTAGGATTTTAGACCTAGTGATTTTATGGGATAAACACACAAGAAGAAAGGAAAACATGATAATTTCACTCCCTTATAGATTGGACCATATTAAATATCCAAAATTATATGCAATAATGCCTTCTAATTAAAGGAGGTTCAACGTAATGACCTCACTTTTCTAGTTAATAGACATTTTTTAAAGCATTATTTCAAGGTTGCTCCAACTAGAAATTATTTTGAATGACTATAAGTGAATATGTAAACATAGCACTAGGTTAGATATCCTACTTTCTAGAATAGATTTCCTTCTTTCTAGGTCAATCTTTCATGTTTTCTTGATTAGTGTTTCCTAATTTATGCATTTTTCTTTGAGTAGATTAGTTTTTATGCTTTCTAGATTAGTTTTTTTAATATTAAAAAACAAAAAAACTAATTTCCTATGTTTTAAGTATAAATGCCTTGACAAAAACAAGTGGATAATACAAAAAGAAGCATAATTGGTAATTTCAAGGATTTTTCTATCATTACTCAAGCTTTTGAGATGGAGGTATGTGTTATGACTGAATTAGGTTCTACTTAGACTAAGTAGGTTTATTAGACTTTTAGAATTTACTCTAATATAGACATGCAAATTTTATAAATAATTTTCATTTCCAAAGATCAAGTGTACTATTACATGCTAAAACTTGGATGGGAGATAATAAACATAGAAATATATAACAATTGGTAAGGGCATGTTGATTAATATAATTTTTCTTATACATATACCTATCCATTGGTGATTCCCAACCCTTCTTCTATTTATGTTAAAAAAAAATCATGCAAACTTGTGGAAGGAAGGGTTATTCAAATAATCTCTACTAGGGCTATGGATGCATGGTTGGTAGTAAAACAAGGTTTAGATTAGAATTAGAGGTATCTTTTTAGGGTATATGGATGTATGGCTAGTATCAGAGTAATGCCCAAGCTTCCCTTACTATTTGGTTACAAAATATGAAGTCAAAATGAAACCTACAATGTTTATCCAGGACTTTGTTAAAACTCTTGTAATAAGGGGAAAATAAATTTCATGAAATTATACATATAGATCCCAGGAATGAAAAGGGTTAATATGTTACATGGGGAAGTAAGAATCCTTTTTAGGGATTGATTTACTTATTATTTTATTGTTAGAGATGAAGTATTGTTATGATGCATACTAATATTATGGGTTCTCAAATACTCAGGAATATTTCCCCACTAATTCATCATTTGTTGTGCCCTAACAAACACACCCCATTTTCTAAATTCAAATAGGGACCCACTATTATTTGAATATCCTTAATCAAGGTAATATAAACCTTAGATATCCATGATATTAGTTTTAATATGTAAAAGGCTAAGGTTTTACTCAAAGTCTAAAGTTAAAGATTTCCAAAATTATGAAATCAAAGTTTGGATATTGATTTTGATTTATTTTAAACCTTGTGTTTTCAAAATTATTCTTGAAATTGAATCTATGATTTATGGACTAATGGAGATCATGTATTTTGACCAAGCATATCTATAATTTTTGCATGTTCGTAGGACTCTTTTAAATGACTTATAAATTATCCATGTCTAGGACATACCTTTATTATTTACCCAAAGTTTCAAGATCTAAGATCAGGTCAAGTGGTAGGATCATGTCAACTAGAATCCTTCAGCATTCACAAAAATATTAAGTGTTCCAAAGTGTTTGATCTTTGATATCTTGATAGGTGTCACTATTACATTAATTGGAACTTACCACAATTTATAGAAATTATATACCTTATCAATAACTGGGCCACCACAAGTCTTCCACGTGGTAATGTTATGTTCAAATAGGATAAGGTTCAATTTTATGGAAATTTCTAAGTCATCTAATTTTCCAAGACTCCACACCTTTGGGGTCCAAATAGTTGGCATAATTATGTGAACCTAAAACCATGGAAGGTCAAATTAAATTTTAGTAGTCATATGGCCCCATAGTCTAATTGCCCCGAGGTTATAAATTTTGAGGGTTTGATAATTGACACAATTCCATTAACCTAAAACTTTGAGGGGTTAAAATCAAGTTAATGGACTTGAGGTTCTAAGGTTACAAGAATCCAAGTATTTTTAGCTCTGATATCATAACACACATCAACAACTCAGTACTCAGAGTTGTCCTAGAAGATATACATAATCCAAAGTTTAAGTAGTCATGGACCTGATCCTCTAAGTTCTTGTAACCCCAAGACCATTCCACGTAGCTTAATTATGTTAACTTATAACCATAAAGCATATAAATCTAGATAATAAGTCTGAAGACCTGGGTGAATGATAGAAAGACAAGTGTCACTATTAAAGAGATGTGTAACTAGAGTACACAAAATGAGTTTAACGGTTAAGCAAAAGGATAGTAAGTGAGAGATTTACACCTATTTTAATGGGATGAATAGACATGCATGAATTAATGAAAATTTCCCATTTAGAAAATAAAATAATAGATTAAAGCTGACTACTGAATTTAAATCCAAACTAGAATAAAATAAAAATATGATATTCACATTGATGTTGCATGAATTATGAATTCAAGGTTCAGGATTTGGAAATATATGTGAAATCTAAGCAAGTACAGGTCACTTTTCCATTAATCAAACATTTAATTCTTGAGCTTTCAAGTGACCAACAACCTTAACTTTTTTCAATGAATTTACATGAGCATCTAAATAGTTTGTAAAGGAAATACATGATCCTAAATTATTGAAGTGACTTCCCCAAGATAACCATGCATCCAGGCTCCTTCTACATATTATATTGCTAGAAACACCTAATACACAAATATTATATTTGATAAAAGTGCCCTGGATTTGAAGTTTATATACTATTTAAGCATCTGGAATGTAGTATAGTCAATATCATCATCTTATCCACAAGATCATCCGTCCCAAGAGGATAAGTACTACATTAATGAATTACTACCAATAAAAACTATGGGGCTTCATCATGTGGAAACAAAACTAGAGATAATGCCTTATATTGATTTGATTCATGATTTATTCTTCAATGGTACTTGTTCTGGATAATGTCTACATCTTAAAAAATAGGAAAATGTAATTGCATATGCTTTCACAAGTGAATTTGAGAGGTACCATAGTATATTAAGTCATGAGGTTTCCTATAATCAATTCTCAAATAATGTATGTCTTGAGCCCAACATTGTAGAGGGTAGATTGAAGTAGTGGATAGTGAAAGGCTTTAGACTAAATACCAAGGGAGGTGTTTCTTCCAATAGTATCATCAAATTTAGGTCTATTATTAGAATATCCATGTCCCTTATAAATAAATTATATAGTTTTACTAGCATTAATTTTGTATAGGAGGAATGGGTTTCATTGTTGGACATTCTCCTGACTTCTAAAAAAATTGTTTCCCTAGGAGAGATTATTAATGTCAGATTGGATACAAAATTTTTCAAACATGATAAAAGTCTAGTTGATGATAAAATTTATATGATGTCAAATTTTTTGAATGTAGTTCTTGGGATGGTCCATAGAGCCATGGGGAACTATGGTAACCATCTATAGAATATGTGGATAATTAGAACTGAGGACTATTATTTCCTATTTTTTTTATAGATTTTGGATATATATTACAAGGATTTTTGAGGAAAATTATCCTCAAATTTATCAATCCATTCATGGCACTCAGATGCCTAGAATATTTGATAATTTGAGAATAAGTATAGCCAAAATGGTGGATTACTAGTGTTGACTATTTTGACCACAAGTAAAAATAGGTCAACCCCCTATAGTACAAAAATTAATATAGGGGTATATTAGAATGTTATATGGTGTTTCATGGTCAATTTTATATCATTTAATGTGTTATTAGCCTTGGTCATAGTGGAATCTAGTCCTAAGTCATTTCATGTCACTTAGGGTCACTTTTAGAGTCATTAATGAAAGTGGTACAATTTTATTAGGTGTAAAAGTGTTAATAACTCTCTTTCAATGTCCAATATGTTAGAAAATTGTTAGTATTATCAGTTCCAACTTAAAACTTATAGGTTCCTAACTGAAATCAAGAAAATAGCTAAAAGAAAGGGAGTTTTGGTAGTTATACAGACTATGGAGGAGTGTGGCACAGATGGAAAGCTCATGTAGTGACCCTTAAATTTTAATAACTCCATTTCAATGACTGATCAACTCTAGAAGTATAAAAAATGGACCAAAACCATTTTTCTTCTCCATCGCTCCACTAGACATGCAAAGCTAGTTAATAGGTCTTTTGATGTTACAGATAGCGAGAGCTTCTAGGTCAAATTCTATTTATGGTGGATATTAAACTTGGTATAATTAATTTTCATGGTAATATTTAAAATATTGACTACCTATGCTTTATGAACCACCCTTTAGAAGTTGATTTTCTCATTTTTCTTGTTAATCCCCATATCCTGTAGGTTTTCTTCTTGTTTTAGTTGGTCCATAAAAACCACTTATTGAAATTGCTTATAGAGGATATTAACTTACTTATTTCATGGTTTCCATCCTTTTTTTCATGTTTATAGGTGATTTTATGAGCTCAAACTTCTCAATTTGTAGGTTAAAATTTCCATTACTAGTTGCAGGTAGGTTCATCAACTACATAAGTTATTTTTTACTTGTAGTGGTTTCAGAGGAAAGTGATATGTTGTGTTTCATACTTCCCATGTATTTTTAATCCTCTTTGCTTCCTTTTCAAGCTCAATCACAAAGGATATCATCTATGGAGTTGTAATAAAATAACATAACACATAGTCAGTTCTTGTAAGTATCCATTTACAATCAAATGAATGGAAGATCTGAGCACAATCATAGAGAATAAATGAAGTTTATCAACAATTTTAACACCTTATTATAATGTTATCAATCAAATTAAGCTTCCCAAAGTGATATATGACTAATTTTGATGACTAGTTCTCATATATACATAGTCCTACACCATTGATGTGCACCTACAGGTGCCATACAAGAGATAACCATGTGTAAATGGAAAATTTAAACTTGTTCAACATATTTCAAGGTTTAAAAGTATCCATTTGATAACTTTAAAAAGGTATATAATGGTTGGATAGACATATACTATGCATATAGTCCATATTCCAATTTCACTACCTTGTCTACTATTGTATTCACACCTATAGGCTCCCATAGAGGTCTGATCATGTAAAATGCTAGTATCTAAACATGTTTGAGTCCTTCATAGAGTTCAAGGAATTGAAAGGTGCCTTAATAGTCATGGTGAAGTTATAGATTGGTAGGTAGGCTTTAAAATTCATGTTCAAGATGGAAAAATTGAGTTCAAGGATTAGTTACCTTAAAAAATCCAAAATAGAGCTTTGGCTACTTTTGGTTCTACCGTATGGTGAGGTGACATGGAATATAGAGGAGTTTGAAAGATCCTATATTGTAGCCTTCATGTAGGGGTAACACCTTGAAAATGGAGGTGAGTATTTGACTCCAACAAGTGTTGTAAAAAGGGCTCCCAATTCCAACATTCTTTCATTACAGAAGGTCAGTGTTCTTTGTAGTATCTTGACTTCAAATGGTCTTGTTGTTTATGGTGGCTTAGCAAGAGCATATCTCTATGGTAAGTGGTCTTATTCAAGTGAAAGGAAACTAGTGGTTCAAATAAAATTTAAAATAGATTGGATAGTATGGTCTTAACCTACATATTCACCTAAAATTATACCATTGCTCTTAAATATACTACCTACAACCTAACTATAGGTATCTACAATATCATAAGATAAACCTTGGTGATTAGACCTAAAAACATGAACACTTATTGATTTAAGTTAATTATAAGACCTAAAAATGGTCATAATGTGTGAATTATAGAGTCCAAGAGTTAAAATCTAACCTAAAGATCCATTTTGGTCTAATAATGGTCATCTACATCTGACTATAGAGTGACAATGCAACTTGAACCTAACAGTTTGTGTGTTGGTATGTCACAAGTCTTTGGTCATGAAAAAATTCAAAATTATGTTGAAAGGGATATATATTATTTCAAGGGGAGCATATGATGAGACACAAATCCTAGCTACACAATATTCACCTATAAGTACCCCTTTTTTGAGTAAGAACATAGTGCAGAGATGACTTACCAACTAGGCCTGTCAAGTAGAAGGTATATCTTGAAGAGTTGGAAAATAATAATGATAATGAACAAGATCAAGAGATTATTGATAGTTATGTCCATCATTTTAAATTCTCAAGACATGGAAAACAAGTCAAAGAAGTGTTATATTATGAAACCGATAGTTAGCACACAAAACCTTACAGTCAGTGAGTCATACAAGAGTCTATCTTGAGTTTTGAAATGATTGAAGATATTCTAGGTGTGAACCAACCCTATAAATTAGTATATAATTTTCCCATCACTTACTAAATCCTCTCATACATTAATTTTATCTAAGTTAATAAGGGAATATCCCTCTATTTTGTCTCAGATAGAGGGCACTCCTATTGAGGTCAACATACCCTCATTTTCAAAAAATAGAGACCATTGTGTCAAATTATGCAAATTTGTACTTTGAAATTAAAAATACACTTGATTAAAGGGTCATAAGCATGATTTCACATTAATTTTATTTGAATATCATCCACACCATGGTTTTGATGACTTATTTGTTCATGGATTTACTTTAATCTTATCTAAAGTGCTAACATTGAATATCTATGTCTCAGGTTATAGGTTTAATGGAGCCCATTTGGGAATAAACATGATTAGGGTTTTTTGCTTCCATGTTATTGATATTTTATTAACCTTGGTCTATAAATGATTTATTAAATTCATATTTTGAAACCCTATCCTAATGTTTTACCTAGACATTGTAATTCTAATTTAAAATTAGTGGGAGCTCTTTATTTAATTTTAAGTGGGAAAAAACTAGTCATACCATGGACTTAGTTTGATTTTTATCCTAAGGTTTGCTCATGTTTTTCAACACAACCAAACCTTAGGATAAAAATCCTATGGTTGGTCTATTTTATGCCTTGTGGTCCCTTTGTTCCTTTTTATCTTGGCTTGGTCTAAGTAATCATATGATCCCTTTGTTATAAGGCTTAGCCTAAAGAATTATCCTAAGGTTTATCATATTTATTAATACAATAAAAACCTTATCCTAAGACTTTATGCCATGTATTTTCATGGGGTCCTTTGTTGTTTTATGTTTATATCCTCAGTCCATAATCTTCATGCCTTGGTCTCTTTTTTAATTCATGGGGTCTTTTTTATTATGTTTCTAGCTTAGGGTAAAAACTCTATGCTATGTCTCTTTTATGAGGTCCCCTTTATTATGTCTCAGAGCTTAGTTTAAATTCTCTTAGCCTAAATTTTTATTCAAGTTTATTAACATGAACAAAACCTTGGTCCAAAACCTTAGTCCAAATTTTATATGCTCTCAAGCTTGATTTTTGTTCTTATATGTAGGATCAACAACACATGTTTAAGTAGAGGACCAAGATCGAACAAAGTGAGATCAATGATTTAAAGGCCAAGAAGTGGACCCCATTTTAAACATTGAACACCTTTTCTAGATCAATGGTATATGTTCTAGCATATAGATCCTGATCAATGGAGCATATAAAGTTAAAAAATTTCAAACAAAGATCTAAGTTAATGTGAGACCACCATGTGGTAAAAGTGCATTACCTAACAAAAATGAGAAGGTGCAGAGCTCAAAAGGCTCATGGGACTACCAAATGGCACAACCTTGAGGCCTAGTACACATTAAAGTCTAAGCACCTTTTAAATATCAATGACCCACATTGATTCATACCCACTAGATTTGACGATGTGAGATTAACAAAGATTTTTCAATAGAGCTCGAGAGGCCTGCAAGAATACCAAGTGGCATAAACTCAAGGCCAAATATATATTGTGGCTAATGTCATTCAAATATTAGGATTGAGATCAATGAGTAACATTGATCCATGCAAATCAATTAGATGTTGTGAGATGAAGGGAGAATTTTAAAAGGCAATGATCATTATTTAAACATTGATGAGTAGTTTTACCACAAAAGTGCCATAGGGATGCCATGCAGGGGCTAGTATGACACCACATAAGTAGAAATCAATGGGAAATAAAGATCTAGTGGACTTGTGAAAATAAAAATACCATTACATGATCTAAGACATAATGCTCACTTAAGTCCAATGTTTCTACCATTTGAGCACTATGAAATATTTAGGTAAGCCCTATCTTGACCTTGTTTCACCATAATCAAGTACAAAGAGCTAAATTATCACCTATATGAAGATGATTCAACCCATAATCAATGAATGGGTCCCAAAGATCAATGAAATGATCTAATATTCCTTTTATAACTATCTTTGTATAATATTTTAAAATAGGATATTCTTTCATATAGACATGTGTAATTTGCAAGAGCACATTTTCTATAAGTCACTCCATTTGAAAAAATCTTTTGTTCTAGAATATAACAAAAGGACACCTATCCTATCCACTTGTACAAATTTAATTGGATGAGACTAACTAACATGATGCCTTGTATCTTATAAAATGAGAATTATAAATTTTCAAAATAGGGGAGGGAATTATTAGATCCATATTACTTTATAAACTAGGATCAATTAATATAAGCAAGGAATTATGGATCAACAACATTTATTTCTACCCTACCCTTATTTTTGCTTATTTTTTAACATGCTCACTTTATTCTAGCTTATTATTATAAATATCCATCTTAGATTAGCTCTTGATCATAATTCACCATCCTTAGAATAATATACTAAATATTTTACATAGATATACTATTTAGACAGGTTGTCTCCCAACCACCAAATATTATAAATATTGTGAAATAGTCACTTGTCTTGCCTCTATTCTACTAATAAATAATAGGATTATCATAACCTACAACTCAGACACTAGATTTCTTGAAATTCAAAATGAGAAGTATTATTAAACAATCTAAGCACCTAGGGTACACATTTAGGCATCAATAGGTGGAGCTTTGTTGGCCCTAAAAGGAGGGCATTAGTTAAATCTTTGTGAATTTGTAGAATCTTTGCTCATTTTGGTGAAATAAACACAAATATTGACATATTTGTGTTTATTTTAGCATAATTGTGTAAATATCATTGATATTTATGGTTTTAGACTAGTCTTTAGGATTCCTTTAGCCAAAGATCGATATTATTTGAAGATATATAGATATTCATGAAAAGGTAGTTCATGTTTTGTGTATTCTCTACGTTTAAGGTTAGTAATAAAAATGTTATACAAAGCTTGACTGGTTCATTGCAAATTTGAGTTTATTCAAGCTTAGAAGTGTCAATATACCTCTCATTTATCTATCTAGATGTATCTTTGATCTTATTTAGTTAAAGATAGTCACGCTTTATATGTATTTGTGAAAAAAATTCTTAATGTACAAACTTAATCATTATACTTTACAAAGATTATTTTGATGCATCATATTTAAAATAGGTTCAAGATCACAAGCTAAAATTTCCCAAGGTGAGGCTTGGGTGAATGAAATTTTCAAAGTCTCAAACACTTCACCATTTCAAGGTACTCATGTGTTTAAGGTATGACTTGGCTAGGTGGTTCTTCAATCAACATGCTAGGTATAGTACATGATATTCCTCAAAATTTTGAAAGGCATTTGCCTTCATTTAGTCCTATAGGTGTTGTTACTACTGAGAAACACATCAAGTTTTTTAAGGCTGCCTTAAGATTGTTAAATGTTATTCATAAAGATGTTACTTGTAGATTATTTCCTTCAACTCTTAGAGATGAGGCATATGATTGGTTTATTAAACTTATTAAGGATTTCGTTGTCAGTTAGAATGATTTTGATAATTATTTTGTTGATCAATTTATAAATACCATCAATCGATATGTCCTTTATCAATAATTCTTTACTATGAAGAAAGATTCAAATGAAACCATTAGAAATTTTAATACAAGATTTTAAAAGATGTTTAATATAACTATAGCTCCTTATAGACCTATAAAGGTTTTAGCTTTAGAGATTTATAAGGACTTTGACTTATGTGTTTTTGAAAAGATCTATTAGAGTCATTGATACATTAGCTTCAGCCTATGATGAAGCTATGGTAATCAATGACCAAATGCAACCTTAGGTTTAAATAGCATATAATATTCCAAATTTCAATCTTAATTTATCTATGTTGAACATCATTTCTAATGAAAATCAAAATAGACCTACACCTAGGTTTCAAAATATCAATAATGAGTCATTTGAGAGCATGCATGAAATGAATCTTTGTGATATAGATTTGTCTGATCAATGTTATGTTTTTTAAGCATATCAATATAGAAGAGAAACTTCTAAAATTGCACCTAATCAAGACCATGTTACAGGGACATCTAGATTTGTAAAGTCTTTTGATTTTCCATTCGAAGAGGAAAGTGACCCTAAATATGTTCTAAAAGAAGGAAAAATCCTTAAGATGATAAACCTTAAGAAGAAGATTAGATACAAGTGGACTTGTTTTCAAAAGATAACTATGAGGACACTTCATATGAAGACATTGATGAAATCAAAAATGCTACTGAATAAGATGACCATGAGAAATAATTATACCAAGATTTATTGAAAGAATTTGTAGCTAAGATGAATGAAGTTCCTGAGGATGTCATCAAAATACTTGTGGATGAAGAAGATGCGAATGAAGATAATGCAACAGATCAAGAACCTTCATATGAATCCATCAAAAGGTCAGAAATATATGATCAACATGTTTCTAATGATTAGATTCTTGATGAACTTTATTCATTTGATCAAGATTAAAAATCCTTTTGGGATGACTTGGAAGATTTTTGCACAAATATTGGTAGTTCATTTCCACTCCAAAAATAACCTAATTAAGACATCAGTCTAAGGATACTAGTCGAGCTACCATTATTGAGTGAAGATGATATAAGCCACTATCTATCTATGGATGAAGTAGAACTAGCACTCTTGTTGTATAGTAGAAGAATTTGAGAACAAGATGATTATGTCTTAGATTCATATCTTTGATCCATACACCTGATAATGTTGATAGGAGACTAATCTACATCACATATAATACACAAGCATACAAGTGCTCATATCCACAAGAAGAGGCCATTGAATGGAAGTAAACATGCTTCCAGGTTTTGTAGTAGACTAAATAATTTTTCATTTGATCATGGAGGAAAGTAATTTATGGGGTTAGTGTAGGGATTAATTTAGTTTCTTTCTTATTTTTTATTTATTTATTTTTCCTTCATGTCCCTTGTTTATATATAGTGCCTTTTTATATTTTCTCTTACTTTGTTCCTTGATTTAAAGTAAGTCCTTTTGGATAATTCTCAACTCAAGTTTTATCTAGTTGCTCAAGAAACTTCACAATTCAAAAATGCAGGTATGACTTCTCAACATTATTTGATCATAGATTGTTGAAATAGGAGATTGATATTGTAGTTTAGATAAACTATCAAAGACTGATGGATGAGTTAATTATTCCTTAAGATTTTAAACATTACTCTAATCTAAGCCTGGTTTTAAGAAAAATTGCACATATAGAATGAAATCTTAAACTATTAGGACACAATCATGCTTGCACTTAAAAAACATTAATTGCTTGGGATAAAGTTTATAGCTAAAGATGTCTGTCTAAAAGTCAAATACTTGACCAAATCCCTAAACTTAGCTAACTTTTTTCCCAAGCTTTGCTAGAAAGCTAAAAAATGACTTGAAAAATTATAAAAATAAGAATCTTATTGAAAAATTCAAAAATCTTTCTAAATAGAGGTGATTCAAGTAATCTCCACTGGGGATATGCACACCTAGTTGGCAGTGGAGCAAGGCCTTGAGTGGATCTAAAGGCATCTATATCAGGGTTATGGATGTCTGACTAGCAGTAGAGCAATGCCCAAGCCTTATTTGAGTTAAATCATGGTTCTTAATGAATATTCAAATATGATAAAAGTCAATGTTAATGATTAAATCCATGAACCTGGAAGTTGTTCTCTAAATCCTTTGGCAATCAATAAGTGGAATCAAAGCACACACATAACATGATTGAGTGTTAATGTTTGATCATAATTCTTCATATGTAATATTTATTCTGACCATGAACTAATCTTAATAATGATGCATGATTGAATGGAATAAGTAGCTTAATTATTAGTCTAGATTAGAGTCTCTAAATTCTAACATATTTTTATGTCTCCCCATAAGTCACCATTTATTGAGGTCAACATACCCCCATTTTTGAAAAATAGGGACCCTTATGTCAAATTGTGCAAATTTGTACCTTAAAATTAAAAATCCACTTGATCAAAGGGTCATAATCATGATTGCACATTATTTTTATTTGAAGATCATCCACACCATGGTCTGGATGACTTATTTTTTCATAGATCTGCTTTAATCTTATCAAAAGTGCTAACATTGAACATCTATGTCTAAAGTTATAGGTTTTATGGAGTCTATTTGAGAATAAACATGCTTAGGGCTTTGTGCTTCCATGTTAAATTGATCTTTTATTAACCTTGGTCTATAATTGATTAATTAAATTCATATTTTGAAACCCTATCCTAATGTTTTACCTGGACCTTGTAATTCAAATTTAAAATTGGTGGGATTTATTTATTTAATTTTAAGTAGGAACAAATTAATAATACCATGGACTTAAGTTGATTTTTATCCTAAGGTTTGGTTGTGTATTTCCACACAACCAAACCTGAGGCTAAAAATCCTATGCTTGGTCTATTTTATGCCTCATGGTCCCTTTGTTCTTTTTTATCCTGGATTGGTCCAAGTAATCATATGGTCCCTTTGTTATAAGGATTAGCCTAAAGCCTTATCCTAAGGTTTATCATATTTATTAATATGATAAAAACCTTAGCCTAAGACTTTACACTATGTGTTTTCACAGGGTCCTTTATTTTATGTTTATAGCCTTGGTCCATAATATTCATGCCTTGGTCTCTTTTTTAATTCATAGGGTCTTTTTTATTATGTTTCTACCTTAGGATAAAAAATGTATGCTATGTCTCTTTTATAAGGTCCCATTTATTATGTCTTAGAACATAGTTTAAATTCTCCTAGCCTAAACTTTTATTCATGTTTATTAACATGCATAAAACCTTGGTGTAAAACCTTAGTCCAAATTTTATATGCTCTCAAGCTTAAATTTCATTCTTCTATGCAGGATCAATGGCATACATTTAAGCAGAAGATAAATATCAAATGGATCAAGATCAATGATTGAAAGGCCAAGCAATGGACCCCATTTTAAACATCAAATATCTTTTCTAGATCAATGATACACATTCTAGTGTATAGATCCTAATCAACATAGTGTATCAAGTCAAAAAATTTCAAATGAAGTTACAAGTTAATGTGGGACCACCATGTTGAGAAAGTGTGTTAGTTGACAAAACTAACAAGGTGAAGAGCTTAGAAGGCCCATGGGACTACCAAGTGGCACAACCTTGAGGCCTAGTACACATTAAAGTCTGAGCACCTTTTGAAGATCAATGATCCATGTTGATTCATACCCACTAGATCGGATGGTGTAAGATCAAAAAATATTTTTCAATGGAGCTAAGGAGGCCTATAGGACTACCAAGTGGCACAACCTTGTGATAAATACATATTGTGGTCAATGGAATTCAAATATTGGGATTGAGATCAATGAGCAGTGTTGATTCATAAATCAATTAGATGGCATGACATGAAGGGAGGATTTTAAAAGGCAATAGTTATTATTTAAACACTGAAAAGTAGTTTTGCCACAAAATTTACATAAGGATGCCACATAGGTGCCAAGACGATGCCATATAAGTAAAAATAATGGGAACTAAAGATCTAGTAGACCAACAAAAAGCAAAATACCATTACATGATATAAGAACTAATTCTCACTTAAGTCCAAATGCTACCACCATTTGATCACTATGAAATCTTTAGGTAAGCCCTATCTTGACCCTATATTCACCATAATCAAGTACAAAGAGCTTAATTATTACCTATATGAATATTATTCGACCCATAATAAACTAATGGGTCTAAAAGATAAATAAAGTTAGAATATTCCTTTTATAACCAGATTTGTATAATATTTTGAAAGTGGATATTATTTTTATAGACATGTGTAATTTGTAAGAGCACATTGTTATAAGTCAATCCATTGGAAAAAATCATTTGTTCCAAAATAGAAAAAAAAGACACATATCCTATACACTTGTACAAATGTAATTAGATGAGACTAACTGACATGTTTCCTTGTATCTTATAAAAGGAGCATTGTCAATTGTAAAAATGGGAAGGGAGTTCTTAGAGCCAAATTACTTTGTAAACTAGGAGTAATTAATATAAGCAAGGAATTTTTCAAAGATTTTCAAGTATTTGCTTGTGTTCATTGTTATCATGGCTTCTCTCTCACTTGCTTGTTCTGATTTTTAGATTTGAATTGTTCTTATAAATTAATGGTATGTACATTTGATTTTACGGTTGTTAACTTGTGCCAAAGATAGGCTAACTAAAATTTTTTAGATTCATTTCATTTTCTTGCTCTTCTTTAATTTGGGCATACGTTGTTTTTTTACAATGGTAATTATTTAAAGTGATCCTAGTTCTTATCTAAATCTTTCCATACCTTCCTTAGAAGTCTGCCTAATGTGTGATGTGATTTGGGCTTAATATATTTCATGTTACACATTATTTAAGTTCATATCTAGATGAAATCTAAACTTTGTCATGATGTTTGGAATGAAAATCAACAACATTTCTTTCTGCCCTACCCTTCCTTTTTCTTTTTTTTAATTAGCTCACTTTAGTTTAGCTTTTCATTATAAATATCCATCTTAAATTAGTTCTTGATCATAATTCACCATCCTTAGCATAGTATACTACATATTTTACATAAATTAACTATTTGGCCATAGTGGCTCCCAACCACCAAACATTATAAATATTGTGAAATAGTCACTTGTTTTGCCTCTATTTCACCAACAAATAATATGATTATCATAACCTGAAACTCATGTGTTGAATTCCTTTAATTCTAAAATGATAAGTGTTCTTAAACACTCTAGGCACCTATGGTACATATTTAAGCATTAACAACTCCCATGAGGATAAACCCTATAGGCTTAGTATGAAAATATTATAAAATGGGTTAGAAGTGATTTTAAATGCTAAGGAAAGGTTTGGGGAATTGTTACAAACATATAAAAACATGTATAATCCCATTCAATCATGAAAAACCACTTAGAGGTGGTTGTGAGAAGACAAACACAATCAACTTCTACTAGACCTATACTAGTCTATTACCTAATGGGGGTATAACACCATTTATAAGGATAGGGGAACATTCCAAATCATTAGAGGACCTTAATGGGCAGATATAAGGTGTGTTAGATCCTTTGTTTTGTAGAGTCCAAAGATAATCCATTTCTTGGCTCAAGAACATAATAGCCTACACAAAATTCAAAGAGGAGCTCAAATAGGCAACTTTGAGAGCACACAATAGTATAGATGGATAACATGAGAAATCAAGGAGATAGGATATGTTATATAGGGACCTTAGCAAGGTTTTAATATAATTTATTCAAGTTTTAGATAACATAACTTTATGAACAATCCTTAATGTGTAAAACCACTCAAAACCCTCTTAAACCCTTGATAATAACTTGATGGGAAAAATGAAGAAGAAAATGAATCTAAGAGGGATAGTTTGAGAATGAAAGTGAATTTTACTTTTAGAGGAATTCCTAGGGCTCCTTCCCAACAATTTGGCTTATACCCTATTTGTACGGATAGGGTACAAAACTAGTTTCTTTGATAGTTTTTGATGTTTTACATTTATATAAGGGTTTAAAAATGTGAATATCACTTTGGGATATAGTTTTGGACCTATTATAACCTATAATATACATCTCTTTCTTTATAAAAGCTCGCAATTATCTCTGATAACACCTCTACTTCAGCCAATCTAGAATGACATAATGAATGAAGAGTGATCATCAAGTGAAAAGGTGATAACTTCAATTGAGGGGCATTTTAAGGTCTAATTGATGGATATAGAGACTTGAGGACCCTTTAAAAGTGTTATACCCTCCCTTATATGGATTTTTTTTAGAAATTTATTACTATCTTAGTGTCAAGTGTGAATTTAGGTCTAAAGAAGAGTGATTGTGACTGTAGGTAATGAGAACACTTATCCATAATAATATTGATGATTAGGGACACATAAAATGCATGTTTAATCCTATTTATAACCCCTCCCTCATGTTTAAATTATATCATATATCCTTATTCTACTTTGGAGCATTCAAGGAAGTCCAAATGATGAGGCCAGTTTCAAGAATCTAGTTGAGAGACCTCTATGCCAGATTTGAAGGGATTTCATGCCTTTGAGGGACATTTTTCCAAGTATAACTTGCATTTTCTATCCCATACTTCATTAATTTTTATATGTAACTCCTCTCATCATGAAAAGTGTTTTTATGACTCTTGGACTTCATTTTTCTCTCTTTTTTCTCATATTCAATAAGTAATAGCCATTTTGGCTATTATTAGATAATTCCACACCATGTATGGTGAATCTATGATAGTTTGATGTTGTAATTTGCCTTTTAATAATAAAATAAATCTATTTTTGAGTTCACAAACATCTTATCTAAGTGTTTAACATGATGAATGGTGAAGTATAGTGATTCTCTCCTTGTTTTTCCTTATCCTTTCATGTCTTATGCAATAAGTTCTCATTATAATAGGTCATATAGAGTTTATATAGTGTTTTTGTATCCTTTAAAGTGTGTAAGTGTCCTTATATTCATCAATTTTATCTCTATTATAATTACCTTGAGTTGTCTCATGGATATCACCTATATATTGAAACACTTATGTTAGAACATCTTAGGACTTTGAAGCTAGTTTATAGGCCTTTTTCTTAGTGAAATAAGTATGATATAATTTTGGAAACCCTTATGGTGTATCACTCCCTTATATTAGTCTTATTTCATGCATACTTCTACCCCTTTTCCCACAAGCAATCAATTAGTATAGGTGATAAGATCTTCAAGGCAAATTCAGGGAGTTAGCCCTTAAGTGGGAGTATTCCCATATTTTCCAAATATTAGAGTAGGCTTTAAAAACTTCCTATAGGGTGAAATATTTGGTGAGAATATTTTTGGCATGCCTGATAGGACCCATTGTCTAAAATACAACTTGTCTAGGTGAAAGTTGGTCTTGACAACATCATCTACATATTAGTATGCTACTTGGGATTTGATAACTCCATTCAAGGTAAAATCTGGTTGAAGACCATTTTTTTGTCATATATTTTCTCTCATACTTCATGGTTCTTAATAAGTAATCTTATAATAGAGTTTTAACCCAATCAATCCACCTCTTCAACCTAAACTTCCTCTTAAAGTTCAACACCCTCAACATATTCTACCCTTTGAAGAGCAAGAGGACTTTGTTAGCCAAGAAGACCAAGAGATTGAGGAAGAACTTGAAGAAAACATGGATAAGTAACATGCCTTCCCAACCTTTAATACTAAAAAATTCAATCCATATTGATGCTTATGATGGAATTCCCCCTAATGCTACAAAGAGTATTCCTACATTCAATGGTGAAGGCCATGTTACTCCTAGTGAACACATCAGGGATATCATCAATTTTGGTAGTTTTCACACTGTCACTAAGGTCATTATTTATATTAGACTCCTTATCATGTCCCTTAGACTGAAATCACTTGATTGGTATAGGAATTTCCTTGATGGTTGCATCACAACATGGGATGACTTTGGAGTGTTATTAACTTTAAGGTTTGAAGATGAAAGTGACCATACTTCACTCATACATCAACTCAATGTGATCCAAAGATCCCCCAAGTAAATAATGCATGACTTAAATGAGAGTTTAAAAAAGACTTGATAAGGTTTCCTCCTTGATGAGACCACCTACTAGCTTTGTCTTCCTTAGACACTTGAGAGCCATTGGCACTGATATTGCCAACATACTATAATCAATGGGTGGTTTCAATCTTCTCGAAGAATATGAATTTTCCATTAGAGTTGAGAATGGACTCATTAAAGTTGTAAATTTACCTCCTAAAGTTTTTATACCTCTATTACCTAATGTTCTTACTAATTCTCCAAACATTGTCCAAGCTCCTAATGCAAATGCTAAGTCAAAGTATGCTCTTAAGAAGGCATAAGATGATGCTGATTGGAGAGGAAGATTCATAACCTTAGAAGCTCATTTTAAGCAAGAAATAATGCAAAGAGGTAATTATCAAAATATTTATCCCTATCATGAGTAGTATGGTCAAAAATATGGGAGAGGGAGAGGTCAAGGGTAGCCTATTTTCAATAGGCCTACCAATGTATACAATCCTAATTCTACCTCCAACACAAGAGAGATGGTATTAATGCATAACAACTTGGTATAAGGGGAAGAGTGGTAACAAGGCCAATTCATAGATGCTAATGAGGGTGGAAAAAAATCTTTAATTATTCAAAGAGGATTCACTCCTCTACTATCAGTAGAAGATGAATTATTAATGCAAGTAAGTTAAGGTTAGCAGCCTCAAGGAGAAAGCTTCACCAACTTCCTAGTTGAATATACCTTTGTGCTCAACTAAGGGACTATTATTATAGACAATACAAGGGCTATAAGAGCATTAAAATAATAATATTTTTTAGATAAATAAAAATTACTACAAAGGGATATTAAATAGCCATGAAGATAGCCTAAATAATATCCTAAGAAATAAGATGGAAGAATAACCAATATCCTAGAATAAACACATGGGTACAACAATAAAACCAATTAAAAAAATATATTCTTATGGTGAATTAATCACTAAATAAATAATCTAACATCCTCTCCCTTAATTCATCATATCTTAAAGTGAATAGGAGAGAAATTTTCTACATGCCTCAAATTCATCACGTGCAAGTGACTTGGTAAAGACATATGCATGTTGTTCTTCTATCAATAAATATTGGAGGTGGATGTTATATTGTTGTACATGTTTACAAATGAAATAAACTTGCACCTCAATGTGTTTTGTGCATTCATGAAAGACTAGATTATGAACAAGTTTGAGAACACCCTCATTTTCATAGTACAAGATGCTAGGTGTTTTTTATGGTACTCCTAATCCTTCCATTATGTCACATAACTATATTGCTTCATAGATAGCTCCTCTTGCAACAAGATATTTTAATTTAGTAGAAGATCAAGAAACAAAGTTCTATTTCTATTTCCCCTTGGATATAGGAATAGATCCTAAAAAGAACACATATATGAAAAAGGATTTTTTGTCATCAATATTTCCTTCATGATCTGAGTTGGAATATCATGTCAAGAAGAAATTATCATTCTTCTTATATTCTAGGCTGAAGTCCATTATACCCTTGATATATCTTAGTATTATCTTTTATAATTTCTAGTGAGACATCTTTGGCTCCTACATGAACCTTGAAAGATATATAAATGCATAGCTAATTTCTAGCCTAATATATGTTAAATAAATAAGACTCCCAAGCAACTGTAGATAAAGAGTTATATTTACTTAAGGTGATGGATTTGTATGAGACAACTGAAGCCATGTCTCCATAGGTGTAGAAATTGGATTATTGTTCATCATCCTAAATTTCTTGAGTATAGTCTTGGCATATTTCATCCAGGATACAAAGATGTGGTGTTCCTTTTGCCATACTTCTAATCCAAGACAATAGCGTAGAAGCCTGAGATCTATCACGTTGAATCATTGATCAAGATATTTATTAGTTGCATCTATCATCTCCACTAAATTTCTAATGATGAATAGATCATTGACATACTAAAATAATTACAATCTCTCCCCCTTATTTTTTAGGTAGATATTTGTATCATAGGGACACATTTGAAATCTATGTTGAATGAGATGTTCATCGATCTTTATGTACCAGGTTTGAGGAGCTTGTTTGAGACCATATAGATATTTTATTATTTTATATAATTTTCCTTGATTACTAAGTGAGACAAAACCATCTAGTTATGTCATGTAAACCTCTTCTTGCAGATATCCATTTAGAAAGGAAATTTTTATATCCATTTGGTGGATCTTCCATCTAAATTATACAACTAAAGCAAATATCATTATGATTATTTTGATCTTGGCTATAGGAGCAAATGTATCCTCATAATCTATGCCTTCCTTCTATCCATAACCCTTTTCTATGAGTCATGCCTTGTGCTTATCAATACTAATATTTACTTTTTATTTCATTTTGTAGACCCATTTACAACCGATTGGATCCTTCCCTGGTGGAAGATCTTCAAGTTTCCATGTTTTGTGTTTCATCAATGATTGATATTCTTCATCCATGGTATCCTTCCAAGGTTTAGAATCTAGGGCTTCCTGAACTATCAAGGGCTCTACTAATTTTTCAACTATGCTTATTAGGGCCAAATTGACCTCTTGTTGAGTCATGTTATGAGTCCTTGGTCTAGTAGTCAATGTGTCTAGAACTCTATCCAATTTAGCATATCTTAATGTACTTGTATACCATTTAGGCATACATTGAATTGTTCCTATGGGTTGGTTTACATTAACTAACTGATCATCCTCATCATCAATATCACCTTAAATATGGTTATGACCATATAAATTATCTAGAGGTGTAATTACTGAATCATGTGAGTTTTTGGAAGGTAAACTAGTTTTATTTTTCTCATCAAACTCTACATCCTTATTGTTGGAGATCTTATTTATTTTGGGGTCCATAAATATAGTCATTTACCCTAAGAAGATATAAGGCATGGATTTGGTATCTAATTTCTTTCTCTTCTTTTTAGGAACATGCATATAAGCCTTACATCTAAAAACTTGAAGATGAGTAATGGAAGGTTTATGCCCTATCCAGGCTTCATGTGGATTCATATTATGAAGAGCTATATTGGGTGACCTATTCAATAAATAAATTATTATTTTCACTACTTTTAACCTATATGTACATGCCAAACCTAAATCTTCAATCATGTAATGCATCATTTCCATGATAGTGCAGTTTCACCATTTTGTAACACCATTCTATTATGGAGTGTATGGTGGATTCATTTGTAGATTAATGTCATGTTCTTTCAAATAGGTAGAAAAAGTTTTACTAGTGAATTATCCCCCTTGATCTAAGTGGATAGCCTTGATTTTATGACCAATTTCAATTTTAACTATTGCTTTGAACTCTTTGAAAGTATTGTAGACTTGGTCTTTAGATAGTAGACACATGTCTTGCATGAGTAGTCATCAACAAAGAGCATGAAATAATAAAACCCATAGTGATTGGATATCATGAGGCCACAAAGATTGTATTCACTAGATCAAGCTTACTAGATGCTCTGAAGAAACTTAGACCAAAGGATGTTTGATGTTGTTTCCTTACTAGATAACTAGTGTAGATATCTATATATTTCTTTAACTGAGGAAGTCCATGGAACATGTTCTAATTACTAAGTGCTTTGACGTATCCAAAACTAAAATGACCATATCTCTAATGCCATCGATTGGTTTGAGTCTAAATATTGAGCTAAAATTTCTTGATTATTTGACTGAACAAATTCAAGTTGGAACATTTTTCCAACTCTTGAGGCTCGTGCAAAAATTCTCAATCATTTTGACTTATCTTTGATCAAACACATCTTTTTGACACTTTTGAAATCAAAGTCAATATTGAGGTTATGGTCAAGTAGTTAATTTATTTATAAAATATTCTTTGTGAGTCCTAGGACATACAAGACATCTGATATTTTACAATCATGTCATCTAAGTGGTAAGGAAATATTACCAATGATTTGAACTTGTTAGGATGAGTCATCACCTAAAGAGACATGATTTTTCAAGGATTCATGCTATAAAACCAATCTTATCTTCTAGTCATATGATGAGTTACACCTAAATCAACATACCAAATAGAACTTTAAGATGTTGATTCATCATGAGACTGTCTAGCATATAAGAAGTCCTCATCAGAGTGGGTGTCTTCCTATTCAATAATGTTTCCTTGTTGATTAGATTTATTTTTCCAATGCCCTTTATTTTGTCCTTGTCCTTTATGGGGATGAGATTATTATTGGTGATTGGGATTCTTGTTGTTTGAAGAGCCCTATGCAAATGAGTTATACCAATAATTCTTTAGATCATGTCTTATTTTTCAATATATAAGGCAAAATTTTATTATTTATCCCATATAAATGATGTTTTTGACCTTGATTTGATTTATAAGACTTGATATACTTCTTTCCTTTCTATTGATTAGAGGCAAGAGAATGTTATTTTGATTATTCTTCTTTTGTATGCATAGACTCTTCCTATTACAACATGTTTACCAACTTGTCAAAAGATGGTTTCTATGTTGTGACTATCAAAGTAGTCATGAATATCTTATAGGAGGGTGGTAGTGTTCTCAACACAATAGGTAAAAGAGATGCATTTAACACTATTTTTCCCAATACTTGGGGAAAATCCTTCAAATTGACAACATGGCATAAAAAATATTCAACTTTTTCACTAGACTTTAATTTGAGGGAATCAAGTTGACTTTACAAATGAAGAATGGTTCCTTCATTTTTGGCCTCATAGAATATCTAGAGCTTATCCCAAGCATATTTCATTGTTTTGGCCTTATAGATATTAGTTTGTACCTCATCTAATACTCTAAACATGATTATTAACTTTGAATTTTGATTATATTTTTCAAACTTACTTTGATGATTAGCATCAGTAGCATGTCGGGTAAGAGTGCCATTAAAAATAAGCCAAATCTCTTCAAATTCCAAATGTGTCATGATTTTAGTTTCCAAGTGGAATAGTTGTTGCCATGGAGAAGCTGGAGTTTGGTAGAATGAATTCTGGCCCATTTACAACCATTATGTAGAATCTGACCAAAGGTGATGGATTGGTTCCTTATCAATCTAGGTATCAAGGTCTCCCTTTCATTATACCATTAGTATAGGATAACAACCCTTTCTTTATATGTGCCCTTTTGGTATACCCATTGGTATGTGGAAGAAGATTTCCCTTTTTGTATACTCGATGGTACATAAAAGAAGCGTAAACATACATGAAAAAATTTGATACATGGTACATAAATAGTACTAAAAAGGGTTCATCCAATAACTAGCACCAACTTAGATGGATTTATGCATATGTACATGTAACTTTGCTATATATTTGGAAATACTACCAATCAATATTTAAGCCCTTCAATTGAAATGAATGGGTAGATGAAGGGATGGATATGAGAGCATGTGCCCTTATTTCTCCCTAAAAATTTAAAGGGATGATACCTAAACATCATTGTTGCAGTTATATTGGGTTATGGATGTAGTAACTCAAACATGATGGCTTTCCCTATAAACATGAGTTAGAGGCATTGCTTGTATTGAACACTATAATTGAGTTCTAAAACTCATGATTTTGTATAAATATGTAAAATAATTACAATATTTTGTAGAAGAAAAAATTACAATGCTTTTCAAAAAATGAAAAAACACTTGTTTTTTTTGTTTTGGGATCTTTGGCCTCTTTTCAGCAAAAAAAATATATATTTTTTTTTAATTTTACCTTTCCCCTTTTTAAATTTTTTTTTTAGTACAATCCTAACTAAGTTTAGCTAGTTACAACATTTCCAAATTTAGAGGAATTGTTGAAAAAAAATTGAGGGGATTTGAACCTCCCACCTCCACTTGCTAAAACATATTCTCACCAACTCACCTATGCATTAATACAAGTCGTAATAAAACAAAACTTGTATTTGTATGTTAAAACTTCTTGTATTTCATTCAAATTAGGTCAACCCCTACATTTTTAAACTTCTATAAGGGTTCCATATGTCTTATGGGGTCTCATTTTGTCCTATACATTTCACTTATCCCTGCTCTAGCCTTGGTCTACGCCCATCTTCCATGTGCTTGTCTAGTCAACTAAAGTCAACTCTAGTCAACTTTGGTCAAACATGGTCAAAGGTAAAAATTATCTTTAAAATGTCCTAATATGTTAATTTATATGTTCTAAGTTTCCTAAGTCATAACTTGGTCCTTTACCATGTCTCATATGCAAAAAGTGTCATTTGTCATTTTTCTAACTCACTAGATGACTTATACAGATGGATTATAAAAGAAAATTTATAAAAAATGAATAATTAAATGTGAATTAGGTCATAAGATGTTATTAAATGGTCATATTTTTTTCAATAAGTAGTTTCATGCAGAAAGAGATAGTTTCTCCTTGAAAATAGGCCCTTAATGGCACTTATATAGACTTGTGAAGTCCATCTTTAGCTAAAAACATGGGATTGTGACTCTTCACCTCCATAAAGTCCTTACCATGCTTTTTTTATATAATAAAGGTCAAAAATATTATTTTTATCTTTTGTTTCTTCTTTTTCACCTTTGCAAGCCAAGAAAGGTAAATTTGGAATGACGGGTACAGTCCGTACAGATGGATTTGGGAGGAGTGATCTTAGGGGTTGAGAGGGTGATAAGTTAGATTCATTTTCATGTAAATAAGTTTTATTTTCATGAATTATCCTTTATGAATCATCATTAAGAAACTAGGTAGCTTTTTATGATTTTTCATCCAAGAGGGGTCACTGTTTGAGATAATTTCAAAATTCCTTGCTTTGGTTTGAAGGTTTTGATTGTTCCATATGTTTATTAGGGCCTCTCCACTAATTTTACATGTTTTTATTGTTTTTTTAAGTCTCACGAGTTCAAAAAACCTCTTCTAGGCTTGTTCTTGGTCTATTTTCACCCTGACTGCTTTATACTCAAAATATGCATCTGCAGGTGCCTTGAAGCAAGTTTTCCATGTTAATATGAAGGCATGGGAGGTTTCTTCAAGTAGATTAATATATGAAGGTACATTTTAAAGTGTTATGAAAAATATTTAATTCATAAAATGACAAAACAATGCTCAAATGTCTATGTTTCTCCTCATTGTTAGCCTTCACAGTTGTATGACCACCTACAGGTGGCCTAAGTAGAGGATGTAGAGGTCACATGGAGAATTTGGAAATTTTTAAGATCATCCTTTTGTTTTTCATGGTAGATTAGCATGATATAATTTTATGAGGCAATATATTGACAAGATAAGAGTTGGAAACATGTTTGAAGGAAGAAATCTGAGTTTGGTTTTTTGTCCTTGAAATCACAGAATAGAGGACCTATTGATTTTGTGGGTAACATATACCATAGTTTCAAAATCCCTTTGATACTCATAATTGTTTGTCCTTGTATCCCTTGGCATTGAAACTTAATTTAGAACGTTTTAAATGATTATGATGAATGAAGAGGAGTATTCAAGATGCCCAAAGTTGCTCTCAAACACATGAAGATAGTCAGTAAATTTTACATGTTTGAGCCTTAAGTGACTACTGGAATTAAAAAGAATCAATACATATTTTTATGATTGGATGATCTCATGGTGATTAAGAGACACTATGGAGCATTATTTTCATCTAGATTAGGTTTATATGCAATACTTTAGACCTTCAAGCTCATACCATGTCTGTACATAGGGCAAAATGCTCATCTATAGCTAGATAGACCAGTGAGTCAATTTAAAGATGGTGGAGTGATGGTAAGTGATAAGTATGATGTATGGAGTTTCAAAACAATTTTATTTTATATCAAATGATTATTTACACCCTTAAAAATGCATTCCAAGCTTATAAATCTTACTAAATCTATAACACCATCTATAACCTTGTATATGAAAATACAGGTAGTGAGTTAAAAGTAAGGTTTTCTTGATACTAAAATAGACTATGTTGGTGTATTTTTGCATATAAAAAGTGTAAATTAACCTTATAATACTCTTGAAAAGTTTTCAAACACTATTTTAACCTTACTTTATGATAAACAACCTACATAGGTCAGCTAAAGTATGGTGTCTCAGTCAAAATAGTGGGTGACCTATTTTTGAGCTAATGTGCATAAAAAGGTCCCAATGAAGCATGAATTTTTTTAAATGAGTGTAAATAAAAATTTATGTTATATTTATTATTGGAAACATTACTCTTAAATATTGAACCATACATGAACCTAATAAGCAAGAGCAGACATTTGTGTCTCAGTCAGGCTGGGACCTAGAAGGTGACTTTTGAATGCTTGCATTACAAGTTTAATGGGTATAAATGGATACTTAATGGTTAAAAATTATTTATTAATGGTGTCTAGGTACTAATAAAAATCTTAATCCACACAAAAAAACCTTTAGGTAAAAATCAAGAGCCTCTATTTTCACAAAAGTCAGTCAACTTGCTAAAGTCCCCTGCACAATCTGCGTTCAAAAGCTAGCTTTGGAATTTGAGAGAGATGGAGGTTCAAATGATTGAATAAGGGGATAATATTTTGTGGATATAACCATGTTTAATTTTATAATCCCACATAATAGTTATTTTGTGAGGTAGATAGGGGAAGTGCCCCCTATTTTGTCTCAGATAGGGGGCAATTCTTCCCCTTGTAAAAACCCTGCTTTCTTGATAAGGAATGTAAAAACATGGGAAAAAAGTCATGGATAGATTAAAGATAGTTTTTGTATATGTAACACCCATATTAAAAAATTGGAAACTAGGTAGAAAATTTGTAAGCTAGACAACATGTTTAGGGCTACTAGGTTTGTAGGTAGACCTAGTTAGGCATAGTAGAAGCCTAACCCCAAATGAGAAGTCATTTATATTTGTAGTCTTTTAAAATAATTAAAATGCTTTGAATAATGTTTTACGAGGTAAAATATATTTTTCTTGGATATCATAAATTAGGGGAATCTATCAAGAGGTCATGGGGAGCTTAAGTTGCAGTAAATGTCATGGAACAAGGTATAGGCTTAGAACCAAAAGGAGGGTCATTTTAATTTATATCTCTTGATGAGATATTATAGTGATTTTTTCATGTTTTTAGGATGTTTATATAGGTTTTTTTATCATTTTTTTTTATACAAATTCTTCAAGAAGCCATTTCTTAGCTTGAAGATACTCAAACCCTGCAGAATCCATGGAAGAGGCATGAGTAACCATCTTGAGATGCTTATAAATTTCATAATAATTTTCATGGTGGAATAAGGTGTTTAGAGGTGTTAGGTAGGGTCCCTAATATTATATCAGAGGAATTATTTTAGATCTTCAATATTCCAACTCCATGAATAATGGCTAAGACCAGAAGTGGCTCTAAAACCCTCACAAACCCTCTCTTTGACCCAATGGAGGAGATATTGAAAATGGAGGAGATATTGAAAATGGAGTATCCAAATGTAGTGGAAAGGATAGGGAAGTGATTAAAATATGTATATTAATCTCAAGGGACCTAACACATACAATTGAGGTGTACCCTACTTATATAGAAGAGGTATAATAGGGTTTTTATTACAAATTTGTGTGTTTTGTAGGCATGGAGAACTTTAAAAAGATGCAACACCTTGGGAGAGATATTAAGAATTTTTATAATTCCTTATGTTCATATTTTGAGTTATCTAATCTCCTAATTATTCCTACCATCTTCCTCATCTCAGTCAGTCACAGTGAATGAGCAGTGAACACTTAGTGAAAATGGTGAAACTCAAATTGGGAAGTATTATAAGGCTTGATTCATGAATTTGATGACTTAGAAACTCTTTAAAAGTGTAATTACTCCTTTTTCATGGATAAAATTTAATAATTAGAAGGATTTTGAATGCCAAGTGTGAGAGGTGTATGGGAAGGAGTTATTTGTGACTATCAAGGATGATTGCTCATGGTTAGAGGAATAGGAATGATTAGGGACTAATATAATGCATGTGTGGGATTGTTAGTAACCCCTCCCATTTAGATTAATCATTAAACCTAACTCTATGTAGTAATGAGGTAGTTTTGGAAGGCAAATCATGGAGGCAATTTCATATGAAAGTAAAGAGAGAATCTATACCACATTTGTAGAAGTTAAATGAGTTGAGGGAAATTCATCATTAATTTCCTTTCAAGACCTATATCATGTTAGATTTCATTGATTTTTTAACTCATTATCCTTGATTTAAAAGTGTCTTAGTGACTCTTGAGCTTCCCTTTCTCTCTCTCCTCTCACAATTGCTATAAATTCTAGCCTTTTTGGTTGTTGTAGGGATCTCTCCACCTGGGTATGGAAAATCCCTACCACATTTTTTCCTTTAACTAATAAATAATGTTTTTTTACCTTATTCAATATTTCACTAAGTTCATTTTATGGTTATTGGTCTTGTGCAAGTGTATTTTTCTTACCTTCACATGTTACTCTTCATAGTGCCTTGTGTGGATTAAAAGCTCTCTTTTATAGGTCAGCAAGAAGTGTCTAATTTGGATTTTAGGTATAGTGAATATCTCATTCATTAGTGTTTCTATAAGACATATTGTCTAATTCCTCCTAGCCTAAGCTCTCTTCAATACCCTATGCTTGAAACATTAATGTAGAAGAGGAGTGTTTAGTTAAATGAAGTGTATGTGTGGGATTATTTTTGGTTTCAAGTGCATTATAAGTGGTATGATTAGAATATCTATTTGGTGTATCACCTTCCATATATTATATTTGTTTTCAGTTATCCATCTCCCTTTTTGACTCACAAAAGTTAGTATTAGGTATGATCTATAGTGGTACATCAAGGTAACTAGCCCTAATCTAGAGATCTACCTCAAATTTGGGTTACCCAAAGCCTTGAGGTGGTTCCATTATGCCACTTGAATAAAGAGAGACTTGTCATCTCCTCAAAGGGTTTAGGTTCAAGTGAAAATAGTTTTTATCACACCTGATGGGACACTTGTTCCAAGAATTTGAGGAGTTTTGGTGTTCTTCTCAAGATACCAGCCTTTGGAGGCAATTTCACTAAGCACCAATAGTGATTCCAAGAATAAATATACTAGTCAAGCAATCTAGGTACTTTATTTGATATTTTTTTATTCTTTTATGGTCTTCTCATAAATGATTCATGGATTATTTTTATGTTAAATTTGTCCTAACACAAGCTGGGGAGACATATCCATATTTGCCCATTCCCTCTCAATATGATCAAGTCATTAGCTAATCTTTTGATGATCCCTATCAATCATATTTTTCCTATAATCATCCCTATCAATTTTTTGCTTCACCTATTCCACATAGTTCCTCTCTAAGTCATTCCATTTCAAGTTTCAAGAAGACTCTCATTAGCTACAAAGACTATATGGTAGACTTTGATAATAGAAATGGTTGTGGTCAAGTCATCCCAAGTGATTTTGTCAAAAGTGTGAGAGATGATTTATAACTAGTCAAGATAGAATGGATGCATATATAGAGAACTAATTGGCAAGGTCTTACTAATGAGATGCTTGATTTTTGTGGTCTAATTTTTCACCTAGAGGAGAGGTTGAAAGATCATGAACCGGCTCTGTCTTGATAGCTCCAATACACCCCATATCATCCTTCAAGTGTCTCCACTATGCCTATTAAAAATATTAATCCAATCATGCTTCAAACTACCCCAAATCCTTTATGTATTCCCCAAAGTTTCCCTTCTTGGAAGTCCATCCAAGAGAGCAACCAAAGGAAGAGGGATATCATAATTAGAGAATATTTTGAGAGAAGAAGGTTGATGTTGGAGGCTCATATTGACAAGGAGATTGATTTTTAAAACCAACATCTAAAGCAATCCATCATGCAGATAAAAAATAGGTCTTTAAGTGTGGCATTCCTTCATTTGCATCTCATCCTCATGAAGAATCTTCTAATTCCAGTTTCCCAAGATGTAAGGAAGTAGTGGTAGCTTGTGGAAAGAAAGAAAAAGGATGTCTAAGTGGAGAAGTTGGAAGTGCAGAGAGAACTAAACCTATTCAAATCCATCCCACCCCTCCTCAAGAAGCATTATACCCTTCATCCCAAATTTATTTTACTCCCTTTCCTATTAAAAATCCTATTTCTCGACAAGAGAAGCTATTTCAAGAAAGCCTTGTAAAGAGAATTGAGTATTTAGGACTCAAAATGAACAATCTCTCATCTATTCAAGATGAGTTGACTTCTTATGAAGAAAAATCAGATTGTGTTGATAATGAAGATGGCATTCCTTATGTTGAATAAGAAGCTTTGATAGAGGTTATTTTGGATTCCAAAGAGGAAGAAGTTTCTCTTATTTTTCACCTTCATGATGCTAACCAAAAAGAGGATGATAACTTGTGGCTGATATTTGAAGACATTTGTAATGAAGTTGAAATCCCCAAGGAGCCTACAATTCCTTTGGAGTTAACTACAAAAAATGTCAAGCAAGATGACATGTTTTAATAAGAAGACATGTGGCATGCATATATGCAGATGTTCAAGGAATATGATGATTGTGAGAAGACAAACCTCATAAGAAACAAGCCTAAGATTTTAAAGAGTAGGTATGTGTTGAGATTAATCGCTACCAAGAAACTACAAACCATGATGGAACAATCTATGATGGCTTTGAAAATAACTAGAAGATTGATCCTACAACTACATGTGAAGCTACTCCTACAAATACCAAGAATGTTTTTGAATAAGAAACACCCCTTTTATGGCATGATACAACACTTCTTGAAGGCTTTGAAGAGGTCTTTCAAGAAGGTATAGACTTGCAAGAGGATATCCCCTTCATAGAGATGCAAATTTTCCATGATGAGACAAAAGGATAGTAGTATGAGGCATGTTTCCAAAATCAATAAGATTTCATATACTTTGGAGACTTGTTTGAGATGATTCCATCAAAGGACATACCAAGCCAAGGAGCAAAAAATAATCATGGGTCATATAGTACTACATCTAATATAAAGAATGTTTGGCACCCTCGTTCATTTAGTGAGGAAGGAGATTTAAGGTACTTTCCTTTTGATCTAGGAAGGGAGGTATGTTTATTTAGATGTATATAATTAGTTTTCTTATTATCGTGTCTTGTTTTCCTTAAGTGCTTTGTAGCACAAGTGTGCCTTTGTTTTGTGTGTTTGTTTGGTCTTGTTGTGTGTTGTCATTCCTTTATGTGTTTTGATATCAATAAACTATCTTGTTGGTCAAGTTAAGGTCTAATCCTATTATTTTAGAGTGCATTTTACTCCATTTT
Organism: Torreya grandis; assembly: GCA_037957365.1. Taxonomy (NCBI): domain Eukaryota; kingdom Viridiplantae; phylum Streptophyta; class Pinopsida; order Cupressales; family Taxaceae; genus Torreya; species Torreya grandis. Next base: position 8,189,239 of record JARHVA010000095.1, on the reverse strand, counting down.
TCCAATGGATGGGATAAGGCCACTGGTCCTTAACATAGGCATGCATCTTACCCCTAGGAATTTTCAAAAGTGTTTACCAAATTTGACTTTCAATCAAATTGGGTCAAACCATACATTTTTAAACTTTTATAAGGTCTACATATGTCTTATGGGGTCTCATGTTGTCCTATACATTTCACTTATCCCTGCTCTAGCCTTGGTCTAATTCCATCTTCCATGTGCTTGTCTAGTCAACCAAAGTCAAACATATTCAAAGGTCAAAGTTATCTTTAAAATGTCCTAATGTGGTCATTTATATGTTATAAGTTGTTCCTAAGTCATAACTTGGTCCTTTACCATGTCTTATATGCAAAAAGTGTCATTTATCATATTTCTAGCTCATTAAATAACTTGTACGGATGGATTATAAAAGTAAATTTGTCACCAAGGAAGATTTCAACATGAAGGAGGTCAAAAAATGTTAAGAAGTGGTCAGACTCTTTTCAATAAGTATTTTCATGTAGAAATAGGTAGTTTTCCCTTGAAAATAGGTCTTTTTGTGTAGACTTATTACCTAGTTAATACCATATTCTTGAGTCTGATTAACATTAATTATTAACCCAAGGTACGTATGCTTTTCAAGGATGTCAGCACTATATATGCATTATTGATCCATAGATTATCTTTCTCACTAGTTGAAGTACAATAAACTTTTACTCAATTCACTAGATAGTTATACTATGAAACTATTGTAACATAAATACAAAAATACTTCACACTTATGAATCACACATGCATCACACTTTATATAATCAAACTAATAATGAAATCAACTTACACAACACACTTAACTAAGGAGGGTCAAGATCTTCACTACAACTCCTTCTGAGGAGACCCTTCCTCATTCAAAACTGAGTTCCAATCCTTCTCCAAGAGACTTGTAAAAGCTTCTTACAGAATTAACCTTCTCATTACTCAGATATGTAGCAATTTAAAGATTGATACAAAAGATTACAATATTCAGAATGTAATGAATTCTATAATTATACTATTATATTATCATCTATCTAACTCATAATTTGATCTAGGTTCTACCATTAAATATAGAAGGTAGTTTATTAGCTTTTAACCAAAAACACTAAACTAGGGGGGCAAAAAAACTTAGGAACTACCCCAGTCAACCTTTAGGTGGTTAATAACTAAAGTTACTTATTTTAAGCCTGACTTGGTTAAGGGTAATGTATATTTTTTTATTTTTTTACTTCTTTTTGTCTTCTTCCCATTGTCCTTGTCTTTCTCATCTTTGGCAGCACATCCAAGTTTCCTTTTATATGGGGAATCTATACAACAACTATGGTCCTTTTCAATCATTCATTTGATTCCCAAGATAGTTGGATGTGTCTTTAAGATCTTATCACAATAATAGTTATATTATGTGTAGTTCTATGGGTAACCTACAAATTAAAGCCTAGAGTTGCTACAGATAATCTATAGTGGCTATGAGAAATCTATAGGTGGAAGCCTATAATTATTATGGGCATCCTATAGGTGGAAGCCAATAGTGGCTATGTACAACCTATAGGTGGAAGTGTATAGATTCTGTGGGCACCCTATAGGTGGAATCTAGCAGTGGCTATGGGTAACCTATAGGTGGAAGCCTATAGTTTTTATGGGTAGCCTGTAAGTGATGTGCCCAAAAATGATTCCTGTAGCCTTACGTTACCCTTAAAATATTTGTTAAATAAAATTACATAATTATAATGTAATCAAATAAAAAACATCATTGAGTCATAACATATATATATATATATATATATATATATATATATATATATATATATATATATATATCAATGCACACACAAAATCATAAATTCATTCATTCATTTGTATGAGTCATGAATGGTTATGGGGATTTACATAGAAAAAGATATATACTAGGTATGGATGAGGCTATAAAATAGAGCAATTGGTGGCCTCATCACACCCCCTACTTAACCTCTTAATTAACCTCGATCAAGCCTTGGCTGCATTTTGAAACCATAGAATTTTTTGAAATCTAAGGGCTTAGTGCAGCCTAACCCTTCAAAGATATAAAATCCTTTAGCATCATCAATGTTCTATATTTTTTATTTGCCTCTTTGTCAACTGGGACCTTTCCTTCCTAGTCAAGAATTAGGAACCAAAACATAGGAGGTTGAAACATCAATCCCAAACATTTTAGCCTTTTCCTCCTGACAAGTTCAATATGCATGTATACTCTGTGTATAGCCTACCTAAGGTTTTGAGGGGAATAAGGTTCATTTTTTTTAAAGCATCAGAGAGCTCTACCCATCTATGAGAAACAAAAATAAAAAATTCTTTCCATCTCCTTCCATAAGACTCAAATGATGATTCTAAACTTCTACTTGTTTCCTTATGACCCATGCTTGAGGATTACCTAAGTTTATGAATGAGATCCATTCTTTTATTATAGAATCTAGATTACCTGATTCACCCCTAATCATTAGGGTAGCTTATTTTTTTTTCTTGATACTCCTCCACCTATTTATTTATTCTTATTTCATTAAGGACATATGAAAAAAATGCATTCAATTGGATATCCTCTAAGTATATGTTTGAATGCCAATATGCATCACTGGGTACAACATACTAGTGTATGTAAAACTCACTTAACTATGCTTGGAGGTCATCATTAGCATGTCTATAAACTTTAAAGAAGGATTTAGGATCATAAACCATGTAAGACTGATCATTATAGATCCTACCATATCTAAATTTAAGCCATCTCTCTTCTAAGTACACAACATACACCCTAGAAGGTGATTTTCACTTCATTAACATTTCAATAGTTTCATAAATTTTATTAATATTTTCCTTCAAATACTTGATCCTAGTTTCACCCATTTCTAGTCTTTCTTGTAAGTCACCTTGATGTTCCCTTGTTTCAACATATACCTTAAATTTTTGTACAAAATCCTTGAAGTAAGTTTCACCATCACCAAATTTTTCCTTAAGAAAATTCATGAGGTCATCAGTTTCTACAAGCATGACAACTGAAAGATCCAAATCAATATTTTATTCTATTGTAGGTGTTTTTACAGTGGGTAATGGAGGAGGAAATATATTGTAGAAAGGTACCAAAGCCAGAGCATAATCTTCTATAGGTGCTTCTGAGGGTACATTAATGAATTTTATGGGCAAGGTAGATGAAGTTTTTATAGGTTCCCCCAAGGAAGTTACTGTAGGTTCTCCAATAACCTTTCTCTTTCCATAGATAGTTCTAAAAATTCTACTACACCTAGAAGTGTTTCTAGGCCTCTCTTACCTTTCAACTATGTTATCTCATTCCTTAGCCTATATATTTATTTCATAGCTTAATCCAAAGTTTGGAACTCTTGGTCATGAGGAACTATCTCTTATTCTATTTATTCTTCCATAGTCTTTTCTTCAATCAATTCCTCTTCTATTGTAGGTTGATTTGTCATTTTTATCTCTTCTTCTATGTACCCAATGTGTCTGAGGAGATCCATGTCTTCCTCAATAAATTTGGATGGCTTGGGTGACTGTACTTCTTCTTCCTTGGTAGATTCCTCTTCAATAGACCATTCTACAATCTTGAACCCATCAGGGGTATTTCAAATCCTAGACTCTTTCTTTCCATTTTCATCCTCAATGATGTCTATAGGTGAGGAGGCTATAGTTGTCTTTTATTTATTAATTCTCTAAGATATTCTAGGAGGAAGTCTCCTTATTCTTGATATAGATGGTTTATTTTATTTAATTTTATTCTTCTTTTTAAGAGTGGTGGCTATTGAAACTTGTTCTTCATGTACAAAATTTGATGGAAGAACTTCCTCTTGCCCTAAAAGAACCATGGTAGAAGAATCAATATTTAGTGAAGAGATAGTTGGAATAGTGAGAGAGGGAATATTTTTATCAATTTGTGTGGGTGTAACTTCCTTATCTATGTCATCAGGAGGTAGGACTAGTTTCCTTCTCCTTCTTCTACTTGTAGAAATTTAAGATGGACCCTCAGTAGCTACAAGTTGTCTAGTATCACTAGTGTCCATAGTATCTTCTCATGTAATATATTGGGCCTACTCGTTAGGAGATTCCTCTTCATTATTTCCCTCCTCTTGCTGAGGTTCACCATTTCTTAGGGTTAGAAATTATTTCTAACTGAGGTTAAGTCTAACAGTGTTTATTCCATGTTTGGTTATCAACCATATTAGGCAATGATGAGATAGAGTTTTCTCAATCCCCTTCTGGTACTCTTTGGATATTCTTTTTAGAATGTTCCATAGGTTATTTAGAATATTATTTGTCTTATCATGCTTTAATTGACTCAAAAATTCAAACTAGAGAGTATTTTCCTTTATAAGTCGTATATTTGATGATGTATGAGGCTATTTCCCTCCAAGCTGTAGGTAGGCTGAATTTCTTCACACCACCTTTCTTTAGTACTAGCCTTTCATCTTCCTAACACAATTGTTGTCTAGCTTCTTGACCATTGGGTTTGTCTTACCAGTTCTCTCCTATACTTAGAAGTCTATTTTCTTGGCTTACTAATTCTTCAGTGACTAAAAATGTGATGCCATGTATAGTAGTTTTCTCTCCTATAAAGGATCTTGAAAATTACATAGGAATGGGTTCTAAGAAATATTATAATTTCTAAAAATAACTGGTTCATCCAACTCTGTTGAAGATAGCCTACCTATCTAGGTCTCCTTGAAGTTGCCTATGATCTATGGGCTCCCTTCGCATAAATGACCTTCCCATTCTACTAAGTTTAGATTTTTATCAATCCTTTCAATTGGTAATTAGAAACACACTCTATTTGGCTTTTAAATTTTTGCCTATAGAAAAGTAGGGTTTGTTTAATAATGATGGTTTGTGGTTATAGGTTGCAGGTTGTGGTGTGCTTTAGCTTTGCATGTATGGTTGTACTTGTAAGTGAAAATAATGAAAGTGATTATGTTTCCTATAGGTTATTATGACATCATTATGGAATTTAATCCCACACATATTGATCTTGTAGTGTGTGTTATTATCACCCAAATAATTCTCCCCCTCCCACATGAGTTGTGACTTGTCCCCAAGTGATGTGGAATGAGTAGGATAGGAGAGATAGAATGGGGTCATGATTAAAGATATAATTGTAGATTAAGACATCATCATAAGGGTTTAAGTGTGATTTGAGAGGTATTAATGAATAACATGTTAATTATTTAATATGATTTTCAATATAATACATGTTATATTACAACAGTAAATACTTTTCTATAATCAAAATATATGGTGTACCTTTTTAATTGTTTACCTAGGGTTATGCCAAGGATTTACATGTGAGTGTTTGCATGCGAGTGGTTGATGGAATGCAATGATTTTTTTGGTAGTTATAACTAGACTAAAGTGGGCCCCTTTGATTAATTATGAGATCATAGGATGTTAGCCTTCCATGGTGCCCTCAGTTTGCCTACATGTAATCATAACAGCCTGCATGGAACTAGAATAGGGGTTTTGGAGTTTAATGAGAGATTATTATCCTCCTAACACAAGGTGGTTATTATAGATCTATGTTATCTAATTTAGGTGTTGTATGAACATGGAAGAGGGTAGCTGAGCGTGTTTTTTCTTTATGATCTTCCTCTGTATGAGCTTATTGATGATTTATCTCTATGTTGTCTTAATCCCTATGGATTTTTTGCCTAGTGATTTGTTTTTAGTAATTATAGGTTATTAAAACATGGGACATGTGCTACAAAAATCTTAGACCTCACTGTGTGATAGAGTGAAATCATCTCCATGAAATGACCAAAAGATAAAAGTATTTCATGTGTGTCCCTAAAGCCATAAATTCTAGTCTATAACATTCCAAATGGAGATTGGAAGTGTATGATTTTGTTGTGGATCTTACCTTTTTATTTAGGGGTAGGCATGAGCAAGGTTTTGAATTTTCTACTCTAATCCTCCTTCACTCCTCCTCTATCTTTTCTAGTGTCTTCCATGTATTGCTCAAAATCTCATAGCCAAGGTCATAGCTTAGAGTTTACGAATAACTATCCTACATGTGCTTAGAGAGGTGTTAGGGTGTACCTACAACAACCAGAGATGGTACCCATAACAACTACAAAATTGTGCCTAGTTATGGAGAAGGTGCCCACAACAACTATAGAAGAGCCCATAGCAACCAAAAGAATACCTTCATTGATAAAAGTGCCTATAATAATGGTAAGGGAGGTACTTATAGTAGCCACATAATATCCCATGGAAATTGGAGGAAGATGAATAGTTTTGATTAGAATGACTATTTATTTTTCATTTTTTTACCCCTAAATAGCTAATAAGCTAGTTTTCTATTTATGCCCAGTTTACAGTTCTAGGCAACCAATAGGCTAGTTTTCTACCCAAAAACTACCAACAACACCCAAAAAGGGTTTTAATTATTGAGTTTTTGTTTTTGACTCTAATTTTTTCCTATAGTATCATGTTTATTTTGGGTCCTTGCCAAGTTAGCAATGAGGATGACTGGTCAAGGACCAAGTGAAGGTATCACTTGTAGAGAAGATTACAAAGCAAGTTAGTCAAGCATTAGTCTATAAACAATGAAACATGCATAAAGAACTAACTAACCAAGCCTATCTATTCCTATAGGAATTACAAAGGATAGCAAGAAATAAATGAAAGAAAGCAACACCATATTACCTTCCCAAATGGATTCACCATACCCATGTGGCTCAAAAACATGTTCTCTCTTGATCAAGCATCCTTATCTTTGTCAACAATGGTGGTAAGCTCCTCCAATGCCTCAAGAACACTCCATAAAACCTAGGCTCTTGATTGTAAATCACTAAACTAGCCTATCAATAAAGCTTTATGGAAACAATTTAGCATTATAACTTTGAAATATTCAAGCTTTGAAGATATTTTAGCATAATAACCTTACACCAAAATATCTTAGAAATGATGTCCATAGCCTCTCTACTTATATATTTTTGAGATTGGTTAGGACCCATCCATCTTGAGATGAAGATGTGTGGCTGAGGATAATCCTAATATCTGGAATTAAATCCATAATTATTTCATCGTGACCTTGGAATAAGGGGCATTAAAGAGGCATGGGAGTCACTAACTAGGCATGGGTGACCCAAAATATTGATATTTTATACACTTATGGCTTGATGGATGCCACCCCATAGATGAGGTCACTAGGTGATGCAGATAATAAGAATCAATTTTCAAAAATAAATATTCAACAACTCTCATGGAAAATCCACTTAAGCCCTTGATTTGGATAAATTAGCCTTAAACAAGGTTAATCAACATTTGTGCAATTATTTGAAAATTGGTCCTCAATCAATCAAAATGGTTAGAAAGTCATATTACTATGTTGTAATTTGACTAGAGAGGAATTGGAAGGCAATGTTAGATGAGTTGGATCTAGATTCCCATTTAGGATGTTGCCAACATCAAATAAGAAAGGTACATGATGTGTACTAATTAATTAGAAGAAAAGAGTGATCCAGAGCACTAAATGGTGAATTTATCATTTTAACTCAAAATGATATGATCAAAGTTAGTTGGCCCATAAAATGCATTGCTCCATTTAGGGATAATTTGACCTAAAATGGCACTTACAAATAAAAATTTAAAACCATTTATGATGATTTATATATTTTGACCTAAAATGTGCATTTGAGTGCAATTCAGGTAAGATTGACAATTTCAACATAAATGGTGTTAGGAATTGGATGTCTACATTTTACCCCTATTTGAGAAGGCATAGTGAGACATTCAAGCAAAGAAACATCTTTTATAAGAAAATATTTGTCAAGAATAAACTGGAATATACCCATGATGCCCCCTTGAGAGGACATAATAGGATGAAAAAGAAGGATGGAGTCTTGAAAAGAGAGAGAAAGTGAGAGATTAACCCATAGAATAGATCACATCCAGTCGAGCTAATACTTGCACATGTGATTAGCATCAATGATCAAAATATAATGAGAGGTATAATATTCCCTAGAGATGGGGTGAATGGGAAAGATATAATCCATAAATGTAAGGGACACACTATAAATGTACCCAATTTGAGAGTATAAGTTGCACACTTATGGCATTGATTAATCCTGAGACAAATTGCACACTAAAATATTACCATCATGGGATTTAATGTGGAGAGCTTGGAATTAGAGGAAAAGAGAGAATGTTCTACTTTAAGAAGGGAAGCACCACTAGAATGGGGTCTCCAAAGAGAATATAATAAGAAGTACTCCACTAGAGCAGATTTGATTATGATAAAATAGTTTTGCCCTAGTAGGGTGAATATTGATCATTGACAAAGAATAAATAATGAATTTCCCCGATAAAGATGATTTAATTTAGATGGAATTAAAATTTTGTGCCCTATCATGGGCAATTGGTAACCAAAATAGCTCAAGGATATAAGTGAAAAGATAGGTTAAAATAAATGGGTGCAAATATACATGCAATGGTGTAATGGCTTAGAAAGCCATATAAAACCAAGCATATGAGAATGCAAAATGTGATGAGAGAGATGAAAATAATAATGGAGATATTTGAGCTGACCTCAATATAAATTTAGTGTTGCCTACATAGTTTCATGGACTCATGTTCCATCATGAACTTTAGGCCAATGTAGTTCACCCAAGTTTGGGAGAGAATGGAAGGAAGCATGATAAAAAATGACCAAGAATTGATTAGACTTATACTATATGCAAAGAGATGCATGTATAAGCATAGAAAAAGAAGCCTAAAATGTATGTTACCTAGATTCCTAATCCCACATCATGAGCCTAGGTTTTGCAAAGTGTTCTTGAGAATTGTTCATCAGAGCTAATGTTGACATTAAGACCTTGAGACCTGAGCACAAAGTGCTTGTTATAGAAAAATAAATTAGGCATCATAATTATGAATAACTTAGAATGACATAAGATTATAATTGCACTAAGCTAATTCAAATGTGAATATCTATAACTAAGGATAATGGTAAAACAATGACCAAAACTAGAGTTATAGTGATTTACATTTAAACAAAAAAGCAAAAACAAAAAAGATAAACATAAATGAGCCTAACTTGAAATCAAGATATGATCTATCAAGAATTAAGTAGGAACAAAAATGTTTAAAAACAAAAGGCAAGAACATCTTAACAACATGAGACTGAGATATGAATAATTAAGATCCATGTGGACCATCAAGGCATTCTTGAACATAAAAGAGAAAAGCAAAATCAAACAAAAAAACATAAAACCAAGAATGAGACAAGAAGGAATAAAAAGAGAAAAGGAGAAGAAATAAAAAAGAGAGGTGTAAAAGCACAATAAAACACCAAGAAGCCAAAATAAACACACACACACAAAATAAACTAAGTTAGTGCAATTTAAAGACAAATGTTTATGCATGTGCGGTAGAGCTGTTACTTTCCACCACATCATAACAAAGAACAATGACATGATAATTGTTCCCTATTTAAAGAGGAATAATGATAGAATAAATGGGGGAAGAGAAGAAAAGGAAGGGGTTGGTTGAGTTGACTCTAGATGTATAAGATAAGTAGATGTTGCCTATATAGTTCCACAAATGCATGTTCCAACATGAACTTTAGGCCAAATGTAGTTCTCCTAGGAAATGAGATAGAAGAAAAATGATGATCAAACCAACATTATTAATGCTATAAAAGAAATGGAAGATATGACAAAAAAATGAGAATGGTCTGGTAAACAAAAATTTGATGAGATAAGAAAGAATGATCTTGAAAAATGACAAGTGCATGGGACAAGATGAAATGAACTAGTATTTATGTGCTTGCAAAATGGAAAGAGCATTCTTTCTTAATAGTTACTCACAAAATGGCAAGAGCATGGGACAAGATGAAATGAACTGGTGTTTTTGTGCTTGTAAAATGGCAAGAGCATTCTTTCTTAACAATTACTCATAAAATGGTGAGAGCATTCAAACTTAACAATTTTTAGCAAAATGGTGAGAGCGTTTAAACTTAATAATTGCTCACAAAATGGTGAGAGTGTTGGATGGTGAAATGGGAATGTACAAATGTGCAAAAGTATGAGACAATGTTTTTGTTTTTTTGTGGATCATGTTATAATGTTTTTTGTATTTTCAAAGTATTTCCAATGTTTTGGTGTTTTTGGGATAAAATATGCACAAGGTGGGACCATCTAGTTGAGGAGATGCATGTCATAAGAGTAGAGGTTCCAATAAGATAGCTAAGCTAGCTGTAACAACCCATGCTCACAAATTGGTGAGAGTGAGGTTCTTAATAAAAATAAGAAAGCAACAAAATACTTGTACTAAAAAGATGCAGCTGTTCACCTATCAGAAGATGCACAAGATTGTCTTGGCTGAATTGCTTTGTAGAACTACTACTAAACATGTTCATAATGCTTATGAGACATAATCGAGATCATAATTAGTCAAGGGACAAAAAGTTTATATGTTTATAACATATCCTAGACATAACAAAGAATATGCATTTTGAAGAGAGAAATCTAGAATGGGATAAAAAATGTGTTTAGAGTTCCAAGAGTTTAAAGCCTTTACCATTGAGATTCATAAAAAGTGGACCAGGGTAGTATAAAATGCATTCAAGGTAAGATAAAAGGGTGGGATAAAATTATGACAACACAAGTTACCCCCAAGTCAGGGGTCTTATAGATAATTGTTTAAAGTTGTTCATGTATAGAACCTCTTAAGGTGTATGATATTCATGGGCTCTAAAAGTTCTTCACCATTAGGTTTAGCCAATTGATATGCTCTTGATCCATAGTTTGTTGTGACAATGTATGGTCCTAACCAATTAGGTTAAAACTTTCCTTTCTTTTTGGGTTTAGCATTTATGTTCTTCTAGTTCTCTTTCAAAACTAAGTCACCAATCTCAAATTCTTGAGGGAGAATGCATTTTTTGTAGCTCCTCCACAATCTATTCTGATAGGATTGTAAGTTTTCTAGGGAAACCAAATGATTACCATCAAGAAGTTCTAGTTCTTGTAGTCATGAGGCTCTATAGTCTTCATCATCTTCAATGTGCTCCAGTGATATTCTTAATGATGGGATCTCAATCTCGATCGAGATGATAGCTTCAGTGCCAAAAACAAGGGAGTATGGAGTAGCTCTAATTAGGGTACAATGATTGGTTCTGCAAGCCCAGAGGGTAGGAAAGATTTGCAAGTGCTAATTACAGTTATCATCATTGAAAATATTTTTTAAGATGGCTAGAATGGTTTTATTTGATGCCTCAACTTGTCTATTTCCTTATGGTTATATGGAGCAGATTTCTTATGCTTGATCTTGAATTTTTCACAAAGAGCTTTCACATCTTGGTTTACAAAGGATCTACCATTATTGAATATAATACAGGATAGGATGCCATATCGATAGATGATATGGTAATGAATGAATTTGGCTATTTATTTCCTGGTAAAATAAGTGAGAGGAATAGCCTCCATCTATTTGGTAAAGTACTTAGTTTCAGTCAAAATGTGTTTATGGCCATTTGAATATGTTGGGTTAATTTTCTGAATGAGATCAAGACCCCATATGAAAATGACCATGGTATTGTAATGGGATACAATGGTAAGGAAGGTGCATGTATCAAGTTACCATGATTCTAACAAGGAACACACTTATTTACATAGTTACAAGCATCTATCTCCATTTTGGGCCAATAGTAGCCTATTCTAATAATTTTCTTTATTAGGACTAAACCATTGGTATGGGCCCCACATATTCCTTCATGATACCTCCTTTAATGCCAGCTTGGATTCTCCCAAAGATAAATAATGAAGAAGCATTCCATCATAGCCTTTTTGATAAAGCATGTTCTTAAGGAGGATATAACATGTTAGGTGATGAAGGAAAAGTTTTTGTTGGTTATTGGAAGGTTGGTAGGAAAGACATGGATATGGAAATAGTTATAAAAATCTTGGTACCATGGTAGCTCAGGTGAGAGATTAGGATCAACAATGGTGAATATCCTCTCTAAATCTAATAAAATATGTGATAGATGAAGAAGATTTTTAATTAAGAATTGATACTCTTTAACACTGTGATGCATTTGAATCATGGAACCAATTAATGCCATCACATCGACAAACCTATTATTGACTCATGGAACTTGCTCAAACTATAGAGATTTAAAATGTCTTTTAAGGTTATCAACAATTTTCTTGTAAGGGACAAGTTTATCATCTCTTGTTTGATACTAATCAGTTGTTTGATTTATGATTAGCTATGAACCTCCATAGACCTTTAATATTTGAATATCCCATTGTATGGCAAGATGGAGCCTTGTAACCAATGCCTCATATTTAGCCATATTATTTGTGCACTAAAATTATATATGGAAGGATTTGGGGATGAAATCCCCTTGTGGCATTATCAACAATATACCATATCTAGATCTTTGAGATGTGAAGGATCCATCAAAATAGAGTGTCCACTATTCAAGTTATTGTGATGATTATTTTATCATCATGATAGAATCATCTAGAGGGTCAAAGTTGAGAGGTTTAGTGGCTATAATAGGAGATTCTGCAAGTTGTTCTTCAAGAATTTTCCCTTTGATTACCTTCTAATTTTGGTATTCAATATCAAACTCACTGAGAAACACAATCCATTTAGCCATGTGTCATTGGAGAGATACTTTAAATAAGATGAACTTGAGAGGATATGCCTTGGTGATAAAAATAGTTTTGTTATTTAGTGTTATAATTTATGAGTGGTAAACACCATAACTAAATATGCCTTCTCAATAGGCATATAATTATGTTCATAGGATACCAATGTGTGTCTTAAATAATAAACCATTTGTTCCTTGCCATGATCATCAGGCTGAACCAAAATTGCCCCCAGTGCATATTCCATGGCCGATATGTAAAGAAGTAGTGGCTTTCCTTGTGTTGGAGGTCATAAGACTAGTGGATTGGCTAAGTATGTTTTAAGATTTAAAAATGCTATCTGACAATCTTCATCCCATTGAAATTTCACCCTTTTCTTTAGAGATGGGTAAATGGGTGGTACTTATCTACTAGTTGAGAAATGAACTTGCGTATAGACTGGATCTTGCCTTGTAGACCTCACAATTATTTAAGATTGTTGGGTAAAGGCATTTACATAATAGCAATGACATTTATAGGGTCAACTTCAATCCCTCATTATGATACAATGAACCCTAGAAATTTTCTTGATGTGACTCCAAAGACACATTTCTTAGGATTTAAGTGGACTTTATATGCATGAAGCCTCTCAAATGTTCTTCATATAATGTCAGGGTGTCCAGCTCTTGTTCTTGATTTTTCTAGTATATCATTAATAGAGTCCTCGACAATATCATGCATCATGTCATGGAAGATGACAATCATTATATGTTGATATATGGCTCCAACACTCTTCAAACCAAATGGCATGACTTGGTAACAGAATGTCCCCCACAAAGTGGTGAACACAATCTTATGCTAATCTTCAAGGGATATCTTGATTTGATTGTAACCAAAAAATCCATCTATTAAGGATAGCATCTCTTACCTAGTAGTTGAGTTGATAATCATGTCAATGTTGGGAAAAGGAAAATCATCTTTGGTACATGCCTTGTTGATATCATGAAAATCAATACAAACACATATGCATGGGGTCTTTTTACTTACTGACCCTATGTTAGAAATCCATTCAAAGTAATCTAGTGGTCTGATAAAATTCTCTCCTAAAAACTTCTCTAACTTAGCCTTAGCTAAAAGGGTGATGTGTGGATGCATCTTTATTAACTTTTGCTTGACTGGTTTAGCATCAAGGTGAACAACTAGATGATGCACAACTAAATCTAGATCCAGGCCTAGCATGTTAGAATATGCCCATGCAAAGATGTTTATATAATCCTTAAGAATGGATATAATATTTTCATGTTCTACTTTAGTAAGGGAAGTTCCAAGATAAACATTTTTGGGATCCTCATGGGTTCCCAAATTCACTTCTATTGTGCTCTCCATAAGGAGTGTGGATCCATCTTCTAGAATTATAGGAAATGTATGGTCATGATCAGCTTATTTTACTATATCTTCCTTTTGTTCTCCCAAAGATCTAGATAATATGAAGAATCAAAATATGTCTTCTTAGGTAAAGGCCAATTTGCAAAGACCTCTGGAAACTCAAGAGCAAGATGCTCAAATATTTGATGTTGTTCTGAAGAGATGCTTGTACTAGCTATGGAACTTAGGCTAGATGGACTTTCTATGTTTTGAGGGGATGAGCAAACTTTCCTACTTGGGAGCACCTGAAACAAGTTTTCACTCAAAGGCTATCTTTTTCTTTACTTTTTCCCTGATCAATGAGTGCCTCAAATAGGTTTTCACTTGAATATCTTGATGTTTATTCTTTATTATGACCAAGAAATTTTGCCTACTCTCCAAAGTACATAGAATAATTTAATGAAATATCAAAACCTTATTTATGATCACTAATGGGGAATGCATCTTGTAGGTTCATGTATTCTACAATTGATTCTTCATTTTGAAACTCATCGAATCATATAACCAAATTTTATTGATCCTAATCTATGAGTTCAAGATGGTAAAGGCATAGGTTATAGTGAGGGTTTGCTTCAGGACAAGAATCACCAATGGTAAAGATATAATGTCTTTCTTCAGGAAGTGAAGCACCACTAGGATGGGTTTTTGCTTCAAGATGGGAAGATTTAATAGGTGTTATGGTCAATATGGCATTTGAATCAAAAAAATATAAATCAGTAAGTTCATTGAAAAGTCTATAATGGGATATTACATCATTTTTAGGAGTCTCATTACCAATCACTTCAGAAGAATCATTACTAAATATTATGAGGTCATCCTCTAGTGGTTTAAATCCAAGACCGTGATTCTCATTGACAACTTTAGTTGATATGGGCTCTAAAATTCCTTGTGCCTGGGGGCCAAGGCCTTTCCCTATAGAGTCAAGATGATCCATTATCCTATTAGGGATATGATACTTTATATTCTAAAAACAATCTATAAGGCCTTTAGAATATAACCAATCTCCCTTTATAAAAGCCTCTCAATCTTTATTTGGTGAAATTGTAGATACAAAAACCACAGGTGGTTTTGGTTGCTTCTTCTTTGGTTTTCAAATCTAATCAAGTCTATTAGGAGTCTAGGAAGTTTTAAGCTTACCAAATGTCTTAGGGGATTTTGGTAATTTTACAATATAGAGGACATATTTTAGGTGATATGTGGAAATGCCTACATCTTTAATAATCACCTGCTTGGCCAGAGCTATAGGAAATGGATCAATTAAAGTGGAGGCTATATCACCAAGGTTTATATGATTAGATGGAGATGGATGAGAAATGATGGCTTTGTTCTTCTTTACAATGAATTCAGAACATGGCCAATAGTTATAATTATGAAACTCTGCTTCAAGATGTTTATAGTATTGGTATGGTTGTTGATCAATGGGAATAGTAACCTTGATCCCATCATGGGGAAACTTAAGGCATTGGTGAAGAGTAGATGGAACTACATGTACTTCATGGGTCTAAGGATGACCAAGAAGTATGTTATAAGGAATCTCAATATCCACAATATGAAATAATGTGTGATGATAAATAGCCCCAACCATGACTGGAAACCAAATTGTACCAAATGACTCCCTCTCAACATTATCATAAGCCTTGATGGTAATAGTATTTGGTTGAATGTCTTTGTCCATGTAACCCAATCATCACTAAATTAAGAGATATGATGTTTAGCCCTAAACCATTATCTATAAAAACCCACTTGATCTTGTGATCTATAATGATTATCTCAATGTATAATGGGTTATTTTGGTTTGGGCCAAGGGTGGACATGTCCTTTTGATCAAATGTGATTTATTGAAATGAAAACAAATGTCCAACTAGGTTCTGTAACTAATCAAGGTTTATATCATTAGGCATAATAGACTCTTATAAAATTTTGATGAAGATGGTTATATGGATATTAGATGTCTGCAAGAGTTCTAATATGGAAATTTACGCAGGGGTTTTATCTAATTGGTCCATTATACTATAAGGCCTTTAAATTATGGATTAAACTAGTTTAGTCTTTGTTGGGATAGTATTCAGCTTTGGAACCATTGGCATAATGTTCTCATTAGGTTTATGGAAAGAAGTGGGTGAAGGGCCCTAGATGGTAACTCATGGGTGTCTAGTTGTGACTACACAACCTAGTGATGGCAAGGAGTCATTATAATTAGAAGAGCAAGGAAAAGGACCTTAGATGGTGATTCGTGGGTGATTAGTAACATTGCTTTAATTTTGGGTTAGTGAGGAGCCTTTAGAAGAATGGTATTTTTTTTCAAGATTAATAACCCATGTAAACAGAGTAGCAACATGATGATGCAAACTTGACATGGTATTACAAGGGGGAGAGGGTGCTAACCCTATAATGATGGGTCTCATGTTGCAAGGAAAATAAGATTGGCCACATGACAACATAGGAATAGTGGCAATATGGGTTACCAAAATACATCCCACAATGTTATTATAGTTGTAAGGTGCATTGTTATAAGCCACATTATTAGTGTGGGGATCATGATCTCGATTATGCTCATTATGATTCTAACATTTTTAGTTTTGATTTTACCTTTATCCTTGATTGTGACCATTTTGATTATTTATTGGTGGTGGTGGATCATGTCAAGGAAAGGGGTCTTTATAGATTCCCATATCCTAATTTGTGTCTTGATTAGGGGCTAACTTAATTTCCATCTCACCATTTTCAATAAAGTCCTTAATAATATGTTGTAATTGAATGAAATCATATGCACCATGACTAGCAACACGATGAAAGTCACACCATTATTTTCTTTATACCATTTTGGTTTTGGCTGATCTTGAGGAAATGGCCTTGATACTAGCCATATAATTAATTTATTTGAAATGATATTTTGTAATACTACTTCAACCAATTCTCCTAACTTGATAAAGACTCTAAAATTGTTATGAAACATCCTTCATGGAGGTTGTATTTGTAAAGTAAGTAGCAGATTTAAGGGAGTTAATTATATATTTGAAGGAGGCATAACCTATACCATTTATACATGTCTTATTTCTGTCACCCCATTTCCAACCATGTTCTTTTTTTTATGAAATCCCTTAGACTTATCCTATGTAATTATTTGAGGAGATAGTGATTTAGTTTGATTAGGTACTTGTCCTTGTGTAAAGATCTTAATAAGGCCCCTATCAATAAGATCCTTCTCAATCTGTACTCCTTTGTCAATAAATTTTTCAAATGAGTTAGCACAAGCTAACCATAGATTATGTGAAAATTCGAGATACAAATTCTAGGAAAAGATATTAGCCAACTGTTTGTCTAGTAAATTGTGTTAAAAGCAACCTGTCAATGCTCTCCACCTTTGTAGATATGCATCAAAAATTTCACCATCACATTGTTTATCTTTTCACAAGTCAAAAATGTTCAATTCATATTCTATTTTATATGAGAAATGGTTAGCAAACTTTTTTGATAAGTCACTCCAATCTGCAAATGATCCCTTGGGTAGTTTAAGTAGCTAATCAAGAGCTTGTCCTACTAAACTTTGTATAAATAGTCATAGTAAGTACTTGTTACTATAAGAAACATATTGACACAAGATTAATAATTCTTGTATGTGTTCATGAAAATCTCCTTTCCATTTATATTTTTCAAATTTGGGTGCCTCAAAGTGAGGGGGAAAGGGGTTTTGGAGAATAGATAAGTCAAATGGATATGGGCATATCTCATCAAATTTGTACTTTTTGACTCTATTATTCATCTCCAATCTTTGGAAAATTTCCTTCATAGAATTCCATTCTTGCATGTTTGTTACAATTGTGGATTGGATAATATGTTATTGGGGTGGAATATGCCCTTAGTTTTGTTATTATTGGGGTGGAATGTGCCCCTAGTTTTGTTGTTATTGGGGTGTAATGTGCCCCTAGTTTTGTTTCTATTAGGGTGGAATGTGTCCTTGGATTTATATGGATCTATAGGGAGTGTATACCTTTTGATCCATGATTTGCTTTTGATTTATTTCTTGAGTTGAGAACATAGGTCATTGATTCTTGGATTGTAAAACATTCCTTGAATTTGGTTGTTTCACACTTTGTTAATTTTGGAAATGTCTATGTTTTATCTACCAATCTTTGGTTTATTTGAGGGATTTCCTCAATTCAAATTGAATGTTTGGGTTTCTAAGTTTGTAAATTAATAAGAGGCTCTTGATGATTGAATAATGTATTTTTCATGTCAAATGGAACATCTTGTAAGGTCTCTTGTGACTTTAACTATTTTTTTACATTACCTTGATCAAATATGGTAATGTTCTCATCCAATATTTGTTGCATAGTATCCACCATATCTTTATGTTATTTCAAAGCATTATTATGAATTAAAGTGGAAACTATGGAGTTAGTTAAGTCTATGACAAGTTGATTTGTATATCATTGACTTATTATCTTGATCTTAGCTAGAAGATCCAGATTTGTGGGTTTTTACTCTATTTGTATTTCCTTTCCTTTAATAGAAGAAGAAGGTATGTCTATTTGTGCAAAATATTTCTCATGATGTCATTATTCTCCTTCTCTAACTAAGGTATGTAATTGTTCTATAGGAAAGTCAGAAGGTAGTCTAGTACTTGACTATATCAATCTAAGAAGGGCTTCATCTTGATCTTCTTAGGGTTGATATTCATTGTAATCATCTTCAAATCCTATTATTATGGGGATATAATAAAAAACAATGGGGTTATCTTGATCATCATAAAACTTCTCATCCTCATAACTAAGGTTATAAGAGGCCCCACTATGAGTGAAACTTTGAGTCATGTCTAAAAAGAGTTGTTTCATGTGTTTGACTAAAGTTAGACCAATGTTTGAAAACCAATCAAAGTATGTTTTGGCTCTCTTTTTAAACAAATAACCAAGGTAACAATGAGAGTATAAGGGAGGGTGGTTTGAAACCACACACAATTTAAAAGATTTGGTTCATGAAACTACTCAAACTTTGGTAAAGTTGAAATCGTATAGATCGGAAGAGAGTAAGGTAACTCAAAGACCCAAGGTGAAAAATAGTACACCAAATTATAGATTTTTGCGATACACCCACACTACAAAAGCTAGTTTCAACTTCAACAAGTTGACCCTATAATTTTAGTATAAATATCTCTAGATTATGAAGAAGACAAAATGAACTACAGGAATCACTAAGTATAAAGCTAGGACCAAATAGGTAGCACAACATCACCACATGATTCTAGTAGGATAAAATATGTTCTAGGACCCAAAGCATGAGTGATACACAAGATGACTTGAGTCTACCAAGATGATAAAGTGATTTTGAGTCTTAATAAATGACCCTCAATCCAAATGGAAAATTTAACCTAAGTTAAAACAAGTTTAATGCACAAATGGATAACCCACTTTGACACACCAACCCTTAGAACTCAGAAAGGTTCAATTTAAAATGTGGATTATAAATGAAGGATTTAAACAAATTGGGTAAAATTTCTAGAATCAATTAGGTATCATAACTATGCCAAAGTGGATGACATGACATAAAGCTTTTGATAACAAATTTAAACAAGGAAAAGATGAATTTTCCATTTGGACAACGTAATGCCTCCCTTACTCAAGAAAATTGAGGAAAATGTGTTTTGGTTAAGTTTATTGAGTTAAAAATAAATTTTAGATAAAAATCAAGACCAAGTAAGTTAATGACAAAAAGTAAATGTCTTAAGTCTAAACTGACAAAGTATGGCAAAGTGGGGTTTACTAAACTAACAAAATTTCAATCATTCTAGGGGAATCGATTGCACAATAACTTTCACACCAAACAATGCAAAATAAAAGCATGGATTTTAGGTCCATATCACTCATCTTGTTTAAAAAAGGTTTAGCCCTTTATTCAACCACTACATCCTATAGTTTACTCAGTGTAGTGCTATGTCCAAAGTGCCACTACATCCCGTGTGCAACTCCAAAGGATCCAAATGAAGTCAATGCCAAGAGGTGAAACCCCAGGTCAAAGCTTCCCTAAATAATTTATGGGAGGTGATGAAGTCCCCCTCGTAAGCCAAGATGCATAAAAAAAATCATGAAAACAGAAAGACTTTAGGGTCATTTTCAAGGTCACCCAAACTTTGACGAGTTTTTGGGGAGCACTTTAGATGACATTCTTTATAAGCCTTGGACTAGGCTATTTATAATAGAAATGGAACTTTTGATTCCAAGGGTTCCCTATAGGGGATGAATAAAAGAGCATACATGCAACATTCCTCTTTTTTCCAAACAAAATCCAACTAAACAACTATTACAAACAAGGATTCAAAAGTGTGTTCAATTTTATAAACCCAAATGAAATGTTTGGTGGTGTTCATTTGGCCTCTTGGTCTTAGTAGTAAACTTTGAAAATCATTCACCAAAAACATCTAAAAATTCCTTTTTAATCACCAAAACAAAGTTCCTAATCAAATTTTAAGCATGTAAAAGTGATTTAAACATGTTTTGATAAAATTTTAAACTTGATCCTGCAGAAAAATTATTAACATGTCCTTTAGCTTTGAAGATCTTTTGAGTTTGAAATAATGGACTTTAGAAAAGTAGGTCTCAGGTCATTTTTTGAAAAACACAGTGACTAATTTTGGTTAATACCACCAATGTTAGTTACACCTAATCGATATCTGATCGATGTTAGTATTTATACCAACATCGGTTACTGTGTAAAAATTATGGCAATAAAAAATGGCAAAATAAAGTTAGAAAATCAATTTTCAAGAGTTTTAAGAGCTCAAATGATTTTTTTAAAGTTGCAAAAGGATCTTCTTTAGGTGTAGGATGCGTCTAATCCTACCGGATGTGCCAAGATGTAGAGAGGATTACAAAGCAAGTTAGTCAAGCATTAGTCCATAAAAATGAAACATGCATAAAAAACTAACTAACCAAGCCTATCTATTCCTATGGGAATTATAAAAGATAGAAAGAAACAAATGAAAGAAAGAAACACCATATTACCCTTGAAAATGGATTCACCATACCCATGTGGCTCAAAAACATGTTCTCCCTTGATCAAGAATCCTTATCTTTATCAACAATGGTGGTAAGCTCCTCCAATGCCTCAAGAACACTCTATAAAACCTAGGATCTTTATTGTAAATCACTAAACTAGCCTATCAATGAAGCTTTATATAAACAATTTAACATTATAAATTTTCAATATTCAAGCTTTGAAGATATTTGAGCATAATAACCTTGGACCAAAATAGCTTATAAATGATGTCCATGGCCTCTCTATTTATAGATTTTTGAGATTGGTCAGGATCAACCTGAACCATCCATCTTGAGATGAAGATGTGTGGTTGAGGATAATCCTAATATTTGGAATTAAATCTATAATTATCTTTATCATGACCTTGGAAGAAGGGGCATTGAAGAGGCATGGGAGGCATTAACTAGGCATGGTTGACCCATAATCCTTATATTTTATGCACTTATGGCTTGATGGATGCCACCCCATAGATGATGTCACTAGGTGATGCAGATAATAATAATCAATTTTCAAAAATAAATATTTAAAAAATCTCATGGAAAATCCAATTAAGCCCTTAATTTGGATTAATTAGCCTTAAACAAGGTTAATCAAAATTTGTGCAATTATTTGAAAATTGGTCCTCAATTAATCAAAATGGTCAAAAAGTCATATTACTGGGTCATAATTTGATTGGAGAGGAACTGGAAGGTGATGTTAGATGCATTGGAGCCAAATTCCCATTTAAGATGTTTCCAATAGTAAATAACAAAGGTACATGACGTGTACCAATGAATTAGAAGAAAAGAACGATCCATAACACTAAATGGCAAATTTGTCATTTTGACTCAAAAT
This sequence comes from Torreya grandis, assembly GCA_037957365.1. NCBI lineage: Eukaryota > Viridiplantae > Streptophyta > Pinopsida > Cupressales > Taxaceae > Torreya > Torreya grandis. Next base: position 8,167,331 of record JARHVA010000095.1, on the reverse strand, counting down.
GATCCGATCAAAGTTAGCTGGCCCATAAAATGCATTTCCCAATTTAGGGATACTTTGACCTAAATGGCACTTGTAAATAACAAGTTTAAACCATTTATGATGTTTTATAGATTTTGACCTAAAATGTGCATTTAAGTGAAATTTAGGTAAGATTGACAATTTCAACACAAATGGTGTTAGGAATTGGATGTATACATTAGTCTTCATGCTAGAGGAGGGATAGGATGTCCTCCTTTATATCATTTTTGTGTTGTCCAATTCTTCCTTTATCTAGTGATACATCATGCTAATCCAACACATCATTGTATCCATTTTATAATTGCACGTGTATGTGCTTTATAAACTCCTCCTAAGTGAGTGTCTTTTTGTACAACTTTAGTCTATAGCCATTGAATAGTAGATAGAATATTATCAGATCAATGGTTTGGATTTATACTACTCTATTATCATAAACATGCTCAATCTCAAATAGACCAAGCCATATAGTTTGAAGTTTATCCTTGTGATCCTTATAGTTTGAATCAAAAAGAAGGGCTTAATCTCTTGCATTGAATTACCTGGTTTTAATGTACATGTCATACTATCTAATCTATTAGTGTTGTATAAATTATTTTTTCTAAAATACCTATTATCTATATTCATCTAAGGTATTCAGTTGCATAAGCCTTTCTTTTTGTACTTCAAATTTATCCATCCCAAGTGTTAGTTTTATCTGTAAGGTCTTGTAATCAAATTCAATTGGTAAGATAGGTTTCTTCCCATAGACCAACTCATATGGTGTGAATCCTATAGTAATATTCCATGTAATTTTTTAAGCCCAAACATCTTTAGGAAGTCTAGCCTCCTAATCCTTATGGAACATACTAACAATTTTGGTCAAAATATTTTCTATCTCCCTGTTGGTGACTTCCACCTATCCATTTGACTATGGATGATATGGATTTGATTTTGTATACCTAATCTCATATTATTGGACCAAAGCAATAATTAAATTAGAAATTAATTGGGATCCTTTATCAGTGACTATTTCTTATGGTACACCATATCTTGTGAATATTTTTTCATAGAGGAAAGCTTCTACCTTCTCATCCCTAATGTGTGTAAGAGCCTTTACTTCCACCCATTTTGTGACATAGTCATTACATACAAGGATGTACTCTTTATTTTTAGATTTTGGATCAAAAGGTCCTATAAAGTCTAGGCCCCATTTTTCAAATGATTCAAGCACCATTTGAGGTTGCAAAGGTATCTCATCTAAATATGTGGGTCTCTCCATACACTGACATATGTCATAATGAGCAGTATACCTTATTTCATCTTTATGAAGTGAAGACCAATAATATCCTATATTTAAGATTTTTACTATTATATGCTTGGCTGTAAAGTGCCCTCCATATGGTTCATCATGGCAAGTTTTGAGGATATCTAGAAATTCATCTTTTCTAAAAATATCTTTTGATGATGGATTCGGTCTTAGTATATAAAAATAATATGAATAGCCATGAATACCTACCACTTTTATGAATCAAAGATATTTTTTGTTTAGGGAGGAAGTGTTGTGGAAGTAACCTTGTGGCAAGGTAGTTAGCAATATCAACATACCAAGGTGTGGTAAGGGTGAGGGAGAACATGTGCTCATTTAGAAATGAGTCATCCACTATGGTATCTTTTTGAGGGGATTGTAGGCATGATAAGAAGTCATCCATGATATTGTCCTTACCAGTCTTATCTATAATGGTTAAATCAAATTCTTGTAATAAGAGAAACAATCTTACAACTCTACTTGGGAAATCTAGTTTGTTCATAAGGTACCAAATAGCTACATGGTCTGTATGAACAAAGACTACCAAGAACTCTTTTTCAGTAACTATGTAATTTGATTTTTCTACTTATAGGTTCTTACTTACCAAATATATAGCATAATTGAGTGTTTCTTATTTTTGGCCTATCACATCTCCTAGGGTAGTATTCAAAGCATCTATGTGAATATGGAAGGGAAGCTTCCAATTAGAACCATGCAGAATAGGGGTGGTGGTCAATAATTCCTTCAATTGTTTAAAGGTTGTATTATAGGCAAGAGTCTAGATGAATTCAACATCTTTAGTTAGGAAAGTGAACAATAGTGTTACTACTTTGCTAAATTTTTTGATAAATATCTAATAGTAACCATCATGTCTTAAAAAACTCCTAACATATTTTTGTTTTTGAAGAACAGACATGTTTTTTATGATGTTGATTTTTACAGGGTCAACATTAATTCTTTATGGTGACATAAGACAATGCCTTCTATCATAAGCATGTAGCATTTCTTGTGACTTGAAGAAAAATGGTTCTCTTAATAGTATTATAGCACTTTCTCCAGGTTCTTTAGGCACTCATAAAATGTTTCTGCATAAATAGTGAAGTCATCCATATAGATTTCTACACATTCATTGGCCATATCTACAAAGATACTCAAGATAGATCTCTAGAATGTTGTAAGGGCATTCAACAACCCAAAAAGTAATATAACATAAGCATAATTACATGAAGGACAAGTGAAGGTGGTCTTCTCCTGATCCTCAAGAGCAATCCTAATCTGATTGTAACCACTAAAGCCATCGAGAAAGGCAAAATATTTCTTCCCTGTTAGTGTGTCCAACACTTGATCAATAAAGGGTAGAGAAAAGTGATCATTTCTAGTTATTGTATTAATTTCCCTATAATCTATACATACATGCCATTATCTATTTTTATTTGGTATAATTACTAATGGTGAAACCCATTCACTATCTAAGATGGGATGTATAAATCTAACAGTCAAGAGTTTTTACAATTCTACTTTGACTATTTCTCTAAGAGTTGGATTCATCCTATGTTGTGGATGTTTGATTGGTTGGCACTCTTATTTGATATAGATATGATGTATGCATGTTTTTGGATTGATTCCTTGCATATCTTCATAATCCCATGCAAAATCATGTTGGTTTGCATGCAACATACTGACTAGGTATTTTTCCTCATTTGACTCCAACTTGTTATTAATAAGCAATGTTTTTCCTAGAGAGACTTCAATTTTTTGAGAGTTTTTTCATCATTTCTATATTACTAATGGATCTAGTTTGGCTGTAACTATGAGGTATTAGTTGGTAGAATATTTTCTATACAGATGCATCAGAATTATCTTCTTCCCAAAGGCTAGAAAATAGACACTCAACACATTGTAGGTGGTTGAGATCTATAGAATGAGTTTGGTAATTATTCTAGAGAATATTGGAGAGAATTTTATCTTCTTATTGATCAACCAAGGTGCATGCATGGTCTATGGTGAATACAAGAATCTAAGGAGGCTAGTCTTTCTCATCTTCTTCAACCCATAATGTATGCTCTAGTGCCAAGTCTGATTGTACTGGGGGATAGAGGACCAAATTCGTAGTGTGGTTTCTATTGGAAATCAACATTTCACCTGATCTATAACTGATGAAGGCATCAACTATAATAAGCCAAGGTCATCCTAAGATAAGAGGATATCTACCCAAATTAGACTTTGGCTATAGCATAATGAAATCTGTAGAATACTCCTAAGTATATACAATAATAACAAGATCTTCAATGACTCCTTCTAGTCTAGCTATAGATCTATAAGACATTTTTATTATTGTAGAGGTGGGATGAATATTATTCAATTGTAGTTTGTTCATGGTTTTATTTTTCATGACATTTATTTCAACCTCTAGGTCTATCAATGTATTAGATAACTATTGATCATGGATCTAGATTGTTACTACTGGGCATCCTAGATCAAATTTTTCTTTAGTAAGGTGTTTCCTAGTATAATATCTACCAAATGGTCAATCAAATGTACTATATTGGGATCTTTCTTCTTACTTTTAGGTTTACATAGATGTAAGTCTCTAAAAATTTTGAAATATAAGGGAACATCCTTGATGTCCTAGAAGAAAGGGATTTTAACATAAAATATTTTTAAGCTATCTTATGAAATCAAATTAAAATTTAATTGTATGGCACTAAAGGCTAAAACATTATATAAATGGTGGGGCTACTTCATCAATAGCTTTATTTGTTGTTTTAGAGAATTCTTGCAGTGGTGAAGGTGGGTTAACATGATCTTATAGATTTTTTTGATCTAGATCCATCATTATGGGTGGGGTTAGGGGTGGTATAACTTTTCCTAAACATAGGTGAACCTCACTGATATTCACCGTATATGTGAGGTACTAGACATATTCAATACTGAATGTTGATTGTATCGACTTATTTGTAGAATTATGCATGGATTGGGTAGGGAGCTGATTAGGCTTGGTTTTACCTTGTGTATTGGGTATAAGAGCATGAGATTGTTATTTTTTTAGAGGAAATCCTCCCTAATGGTTTCCCTAGGGCTAATTGGGTTTCTAGGGCTACTGCCTTTGGTTTGTGAAGGATGGGCCTTGGGGTAGTTTTCAAGCTTGTATCCAAGGTGGGGATACATTTTGTGGAGGCTACCAAGAGGTGGTGGGGTAGCTATGTCTAAGGCAGCTACCAACTAGGATTAGGAGGTGGGACATTCATCCATGGACTAGTCTAATTGGGAGTAGTATTTTTAAATTATGAATTAAAGGAAGCAGAATTTGTAAAAGGTAGATTTTGTCTAATACCTAGATAAGATGGTCATTAAACCCATGGATTTATTTGTGTAACATAGAAAACCTAATTTTCATCTCCTCCTATAGTGTGTAACTCTACTATTTCTAGTTATTCAACTATGATGTTGGCTACTTTGTCCCAAACCTCGTGACACCTACAATTTTTTTTCTTCTTCTTACAATCTGAATAATAGATGGTCAAAGCTTGATCCAAGGCTACTTGATTTTGCCTTGAGTGTAAGCTATCCAATTAGATATCCAAGTGACTAATGATATCCTATTTCATGTCTTATAATAGGTTACTAACTTTTGATTTTGATATGCCATTTACAATTGCTAGTGGAAGCTTACTACCTCTAACTTTGTTTATGATAGACCTAGAATAATTCTTGCTCAACTCCTTGATATCTACAAATGGAAGATGAGATATATCTTCCCCACTCATTAGGTCTAAGGATTATAGACAATCTTCTTAGACTCCTTTCAGGAAGATAAGTTTTAGAGGTTCTTCTCCTAGTGTATTTTGTTTGATTTTCTATAAACTGAACCTGAATTATTCAACATAGTCTTCTAAAGATTCATCCCCTTCTTGAGTCATTCTGAAGATGTCATTTATTATATAATTTCTTCCTCATCCATATTCTTGATACGTAGTCAAAAATTTATTTTTCATGTCTTCCCAAGGGTGGACTGAATTACCACCTAGTCCCATGAAATAATGAAGTGCTAAGTTTTTTAGGGTGGTTGGAAAAAGTTTCAATTTTTGTGCATTCTACCTATAGTCACAGCTTCTACATAGGATATCAAATTTGAACAAAAATGTGTTTAGGTCTTCTAATAATGTACCTCTAAAATTAGGCAAGGCTAAGGGTGGGATATTTTTTATTTATGTTACACCTATTGCATCTAGAATAGGAAACCCAAAAGTAATTGTGTCAAGAGTCTTATTGTCATCTACGAACTCTCCTTCTCCATTCATGATGGTATTATTATGATATGGATACTAAAGGTACTTAAGATCACATATTTAAATTCTATATCAATCTTTTTGTCAGCATGATAGTAAACATTTATATACTGATCCACAATCTTTCTACCAGATGAGAAATCTAAAGATTCTCCTGAGCTTTCTTTTATTTATTTAAGAAAGCCTTGTTGGAATACTATTTTGATGTTACTTTCTAGAGTGTTTGGTTCGTGAGGTTCTTCTCATTCATTTATCTTTACTAACTCAACTAATGATTCTTCCACTTTTATTTCCTTTTTCAAAGCCAATAGTACTTCTTTTATAAGCTACTTCCTTCAGTTTGTAGTATTTCCTTCTTCAAGAGCCCTCTATCTTATGGTATTTTTTCAATAGGAATCTTAGTTGCTAGAGGTATTTATGGTTCTTTCCTGGTAGAAACTTGTGGCTTGTTTGGTATGAATCTCTCTTAAGAATATCTTTTTCTCTACATAAATGTTGTGCCACACCTTTTAGCTATATTGTCCCTTCCTACACAGGATTAGTGTCTTTTTTTATTTTTCTTGTGTTTTAGGGGGTTGTTTCAAAATAAGAAAAAATTACAATAAAGGAGTGCAAAAATCAAAATGACTGGAATTGAAAATTTACTTTTAGAAAGTAGTAAATTTATCTACTGAAAGCAAGAAAATTACTCTAGAAAGTAGAAAATGAAAGAAATAAAATTACCCTAGAAAATATGAAATGAAAGCAAGAAAATTAAAGGTACACTTTGCAAAAAATAAATCACTCTTATAAGAAAGTAAATTCTAAAAAACATGAACTAAGTAAATTACAAGATTTTAAAGAGGAATTCAAGGTTGTGCACCATCAACATATAGAAAATTAGACATCTAGCATAAGACACCATAGTGTCCTCACTTGACTTACCTAGCTGGGTAGGACAGAGCATCAAAAATATTATACACCATCAACATCCAGAAACTTAGACATCTGGCATAAGACACCACAGTGTCCTCACTCAACTTGCTCAATTGGGTATAAAAATTCATTAATCAATCTTGAAAACAAATAATTAATTCTAGAAAACAATAATTGACACTCTCCCCAACAATGGCACCAAAATGTTGTGTAGACTTGTTACCCAGTTAATACCATATTCTTGAGTTTGATTAACATTAATTGTCAACCCAGGGTATGTATGCCTTTCATTTTTAAGAGAATAATTTTGTTTTTACATGGTAGAGTATCATGATAGAATTTTATGAGGAAATATATTGACAAGACAAGAGGTGGAAACATGTTTAAAGGAAGAAATCTGAGTTTGTATTTTTATCCCTAAAATGAGAAACTAGAGGACCTGTTAATTTTGTGGGTAACATATAGCATAATTTAAAAATCCCTTTGATAATCCTAATTATTTGACCTTGTATCCCTTGGCATGGATAATTAATGTACCATGTTAAAAATTATTATGATGAATAGAGAGGAATGTTCAAGATGCCCAAAATTTCTCTCAAACACACTAAGGACAGTCAGTAAATTTTACATGTTTGAGTCTTAAGTGATTATTGGCCTTAAGAAGAATCAATACATGATATTATGATTAGATGATCTCATGGTGAGTAATAAACACTAGGTAGCATTAGTTTCATCTATTTTAGGTTTATATACAATAATTTAAACCTTCAATCTCATACCTTGTCTGTACACATGGCAAAATGCTCATTTATAGCCAGATAGACTAGTGAATCAGTTTGAAGATGGTGGAGTGGTGTTAAGTACTAAGGGTGAGGTATGGAGTTTCAAACCAATGTTAGTGGATATCAAAGGATTAATTACATCCTTATAAATTTATTCCAAGCTTATAAATCTTACTAAATCCCTAACACCATCTACAACCTTGTATATGGAAATACATGCATTAAGTTAAAAGTAAGGTTTTTTTAGTACTAAAAAAGATTGTGTTGGTGGAGTTTTGAATATAAAAAGTAGAAATTTAACTAATAATAATATTTATATGTTTTAAAACACTATTTTAACCTTAATTTATGACAAACAACCTATAGGGGTCGTCTAAAGTATGGTGTCTTAGTCAAAACAATGGGTGACCTATTTTTGAGCTAATGTGTATAAGAAGGGCCTAGTGAAGCATGAAAAGGTTGTAAACAATTTTTAATCACCATAGAGGTCATATTTATGATTTTAAATATTAATATTCAATATTTAACCATACGTGAACCTAACAGGCAAGAATAAACATTTGTGTCTCAATCAAGCAGGGACCTAGAAGGTGACTTTTGAATGCTTGTATTATAGGTCTAATGGGTACAAATGGATAATAAATGGTTATAAAGTATTTATTAAGGGTTTTTATGTCATAATATAAATATTAATACATAAATAAAAACCTTTAGGAAAAAATCAAGATCCTCCATTTTCATAAAAATTAGCCAACTTGTTAAAGTCCCCTACATAGTCTACCTTCAAAAGCTAGTTTTGGAATTTGAGAGAGATGGAGGGTAAAATTATTAAACAAATGGATAATATTTTATGGAGATAACCATGTTAAATTTTATAATCCCACATAATATATTATTTTTTTAGGTAGATAGAGGAATTGCCCCTATTTTATCTCAGACAAGGGGCACTTTTCCCCTTACACAGACCCTACTTTCTTGATAAGGGATGTAGAAACATGGGCCATAATTCATGGAGAGATTAAATATGGTTTTTGGATATGTATCACCCATATTTAAACATGGTAAACTAGGTAGGAAATTTATAATCTAGATAAGATGTTCTGGGCTACTAAGTTTACAGGCAGACCTAGTTAGGCAAAGTGCAAGACTAACCCCAAATGAGAAGTCATTTATATTTCTAGTCTTTGAAAATAATTTTAATGATTTGATTCATGTTTACATAGGTAAAATATATGTGTTTTTTCTATCAATAAGTATTGTAATACATTAGGAGGTCATGGGGATCTTAAGTTGTAGTTAGTGCCATGGAGCAAGGTATAGGCCTAATACCAAAAGGAGGGTCATTTTAATTTATAGATATTGATGAGATATTATGATGATTGGGTCATGTTTTTATGATGTTTATAGAGGTTTTTGATCATTTTTTTAGATAATTTTTTCAATAATCCATTTATTATATTGAAGATACTCAGACCTTATAAAATGCATGGAAGAGGCACAAATAACCATCTTGAGATGCTTAAAACTTTCATAATAATTTTCATGGTGGTATAATGTGTTTGGAAGTATTAGGGAGGGTCCCTAAGATTCTCTCATAATAATTATTTTATATATTCAATGTGATAACTCTATGAATAATAGCTAAGACCAGAAGTGGCTCTAAAACCCTCACAAACTCTCTCTCTCTTTGACCTGATGGAGGAGGTATTGAAAATGGAGTATCCAAATGTAGTGGAAATTCTAGGGAAGTGATTTTAAGATGAAAATTACTCTCTAGGTACTTGAAAAATTTAATTGAGGTGTGCCCTACCTATATGGAAGAGGTACAACAGGGCTTATTTTGACAAATTTATGTGGGTTTTAGGCATAGGAAACTTTCAAAAGATGTAACCACATTTAGGAGAGAGATTAGGAATTTTTATAAGTCCTCATGTTCATATATTAAGTTATATAATCTCCCAAGTGTACCGAACATCTTCCTCATCTCATCCAGTCATAGTGAATGAGCAGTGAACACTTAGTGAAAATGGTGAAACTAAAATTGGGAAGCCTTTTAGGGCTTGATTCATAAATTATATGACTTGGAAACTCTTTACAGGTATCATTACTCCTTTTTCATGGATCATATTGTATAATTGGAAGTATTTTGAATGCCAAGTGTGAGAGGTGCATGGGAAAGAGTTATTTATGACTATCAAGGATGATTGCTCATGGTTAAAGAAATATAAATGATTATGGACTAATCCAATGCATGTGGGGGCTTATTAGTAACCCATCCCCTTAATATTAATCATCATACTTAACCCTATGCAATAATGAGGTAGTTTTGGAAGGCAAATCATGGAGATAGTTTCATATGCAAGCAAAGAGAGAATCTACGCCACATTTGGAGAAGTTAAATGAGTTGAGGGACATTTTTACATACTTTCCTTTTAGGACCTATATTATTCTAGATTTCATTGATGTTTTAACTCATTATCCTTTCTTGATAAGTGTTTTCATGACTCTTGAGCTTCCCTTTCTCTCTCCTCCTCTCACAATTACTATAAATTCTAGCCTTTTGGCTATTGTAGGTATCTCTCCACTTGGGTATGGAGAATCCCTACCAAATGTTTGCCTTGAACTAATAAATAATGTTGTTTTACCTTATTAAATATTTCACTAAGTGAATATTATGGTTTTTGGTCTTGTGCAAGTGTATTTTGCTTACCTTAACATGTTACTCTTCCTAGTGCCTTATGTGGATTGAAATCTCTCTTTTGTAGGTTAGAAAGAAGAGTCTAATGTGGATTGTAGGTATAGTGAGTATCTCATTCATTAGTATCTTTAGAAGACCTATTGTCTAAGTCCTCCTAGCTTAAGCTCTCTTCAATACCCCATGCTTGAAACATTGATGTAGAAGAGGAGTGTTTAGTTGAATGAAGTGTATGTGTGGGATTCTTTTTGGTTTCAAGTGCATTGTAAGTGGTGTGATTAGACTATCTATTTGGAATATCACCTCCCCTAGATTAGATTTTTTTATTTATCCTTCTCCCTTTTCATCCCCTAAAATTTAGTAGTAGGTTTGATCTATAGTGGTACATCAAGGGAACTAGCCCTAATCTAGAGATACACCTCAAACTTTGGTTACCCATAGCCCTGAGGTGGTTCCATTGTGCCAATTGAACAAGGAGAGACTTGTCATCTCCTCAAAGGGTGTAGGTTAAAGTGAAAACACAACATTTTTTGAGATTTCCTACTTGATAATGTTAAATTTCTTCTCAGATATCACACCAACCTTCATGATTTGGTTTTTTAGAGATTATTATTAATTCTTTTTTTCATCATAATTCAATAACTCTCTATGTTTCCATGCTACATGTCATAGACTTGATTTTATTTTCTTAGTCTTGAATGAAATTCATAGTGGTAGCCTTTGTATATTTCTTACTCTCACATAATCCATAGATTTATCCCTATTCCATGTTCCATGCAAGAATTGAATACTATTTTCTTTCTAAGCTATATTGCCAAACTAGTGAAAGGGAGTGTTGGACTTATTGTAAGCTTAACACCAATCTGTAGTCCTAAAAAATGAGATGTCATCTTCTAAAAATATAATGAGAAGTTTTAATTCCAATCTATAAATAGATTGAGAGTGCACATGCTCCTCCCAAGGTCATAAAAAATTACATCTTGAATCAAGAGAGAGAGTGTGTGTGTCTCAGGGATCCTCCTCTTATTGGCTCTTCTTGAATCCAAATATATGTTTCCTCCTGCTCTAAAACCAAATGTAAGAGATTAAACATAATAATATTATTTATCTAAATAAAAATGATTATAAATGGCTATTAAATAGCCATGAATATATCCTGAATAATATCCTAACAAATAGGATGGAAGAATAACCAATATCCTGGAATAAACACATAGGTACAATAATAATAAAAATTAAACAATAAATATTCCTATGGTTAATTAATCACAAAATAAATAATATAATAAGGTACAAGATTAAGTATTTATGAGGTGATAATAATGTGCCTAAAATTTCATATTATCCTCCTATAAGGTAGCAAGGCATGGCTACAAACATGATAGTCCCTACTACTCCTATACCTCTTCCAAATAAAAATGTTATGAGGTCTACTCAAGGTACCTCAATTCCTCAAGTTTAAATCACTTAATTTATTCTAAGGACTCAAGATAAAGTAATTATTTATAACCTAAACATAGTGGATTCATTAAATAATGCTAAGGAATCTATTTCCCTTTGGGATATCCTTCATATGCCTAGCCAAAATGAGCTCTTGAAAAAATAGTTGTCCATTATCCCTACTAGTCCTCCATATTCAAGATAAATTCATGGTAATATATATATTATCAATTATATAATATAATATTTTAACCATATACCAAATCTAAAAATCCTCCACCTTTCTACCTCACTCTCATTATGGGTGATAAACTAGTCCATAACTGTATAGTTGATAGTGGAGCCTCTACATTGGTGATGCCCAAAGTTGTAGTTGATATATTGGGCCTAAATTATGAACAACATAATAAGGGATTGATTTATTTATATGGTACAAATTCTAAGACAATAGGATTAATCAAAGTTTTAAAGGATTTTCTCCATGACTATCCTAATTTCCCTATCCTCTAAGACATTGTTGTTGTGGACTTGCCAGCTCATTTTACAATTTGCATTTCAAGAAATTCATGGCTAAGATAGGAGGCTACCTCTCTAATTATTGGTCCTTATTAGCCTTTAGGACAAGATATGGAACCAAGGTGACCATAAGAACTTAACCACTTGTTAGGTTCCACATTGAATCTTATGTGGAGGCAAACTCAAATTTGAATTGTGTTATTAATGAGAAAGAGGATTCTAATGTGGATGATTGTGCTTCTTCAAAGCTTGAAGTATAGATAAAATTTTTATAGATGAGTATGTTTATGAGTATCATCCTAATACATACTTTGAACAAACTAACCTTGACACTTATATCATCCATGAGGAAGCATTTGAACAAGCTACGGTAAGTGTTGAACATTCTTTCTCATAAGCTGATAAGAGTAACTACTTGATTCATGTATATGATGAAGATAGATTAAAGATATTAATAGATCACCATAGTGATAATAATGATGTCTTTCTACTTGTAATTGATGAAGCTACCCTTGATGATGACACTATAAAGATGAAGAGGATGCCTTATGGCAAAGGTTCAATGCCATATGTCAAGAATTTGATAAGTTAAGTAATATTACTTCTCCTCCAAAATATTGCATATTTGATGTTAAGTTCATTGATATACCTAATTTTTATTTTTTTGATTGTTTGATCAAGCCTAAAAATGAGTGTCATGTTATGCATGAGGATGAACATCAATCTGTTATTCAAAGTACTACAATCATAGAGAGTCCTAATGAAGTTAAGGCAGAAGTATTTATGTTTAAGGAATAGTCAAGAGATCAATCTGAAGGAGAAACACATTTATAGGTATTTATACATGGTGAAGAGGGACTTTATGATCATTCAAATCAAATATATTCTATACAAGATGTTATAAATATTGAGGTAGTTATTATACCTTCTAGTCTACAATTTGAGAAGTGCAAATCAGATGTGATAGAGATCAATCAAGTTGTAGATCCAATCAATCTCTTTGAAGGGTAGAAAAGAGAATTCATGAAGGCTCCAAATAGTCCACTTTTAGGTATGAGGAAACATAAAGACGGTAAGCTTCTTGACTATCTACATATTCAAGTAATTGATAATGAGCATGCTTCACATGACAAGCTACTTTCATGGAGTGACAAAAATGTAAGAATAACCATCTTTGATACTGGTTTAATTATGTTAATATTTTTTTCACCTCAAGAGTGAGGTCTTGTAAATACTAGTTTAGGTGAGTGTCTTTGTTTCAATTGTGTGTGTGTTCCATAAGTGTTCTTGAGAACGCATGCTTGTTTCCTTTGGTGTGTGTTATTTTATGTCTTGTTTCTATTTTTTCTTGTGTTTTAGTGTGGTTTAAAAGGCAAATTTAATGTCAAACTTGTGCATAGGTAACTCCATGTCCCAATGGATATGATTAGGCTACTGGTCTTGGCATAACAAGCATACCACCCCTAGGAAATCCCAAAAATGTTGACTATTTTAACCACAAGTCAAAATATGTCAACCCCATATAGTAAAAAACTTGATATAGGGGCATATTAGAATTTTATATGGTGTTTCATGGTAAATTTGATGTCATTTAATTTGTTATTAGCCTTGGTCATAGTTAAATCTAGACTTAAGCATTTCTTATCACTTAGGGGTCACTTTAGAATCATTAATGAATTTGGTATGGTTTTATTAGGTGTATAAATGTTAATAACTCTATTTTAATGTGTAATATGTCATAAAATTTTCAGTATTGTTAGTTCTAATTGAAAACTTGCATGTTCCTAATTAAAATTAAGAAAATAATTGAAAGAAAGGGATTTTTAGCAGTTGTTTGGCCTATGAAGGAGTGTGGCACATTTGGAAAGCTCATAAAATGACCCTTTAGCTTCCATAAATAAATTTAAATGATTTATAATCTTACTAAGTATCAAAAATGGACCAAAACCATTATGCTTCTCCATTGCTCCACTAGACATGTAAAACTAGTCAATAGGTCTTCTGATGGTACGACCAGTAAGAGAGGTTCTAGGTAAAATTATCTTGGTTTTGGATAGTAAATTTGGTATAATTAATTTTAATGTAATTATTTAAAATATTAAATACCTATGATTTATGAACCATCCTTTAGAAATTGATTGTCTCATTTTACTTGCTAGTCCCCACACCCTGTAGGTTTTCTTCTTATTAGGGCTAGTCCATATAAACCACTTGTTTAAATTTATTATAGAGGATTTTAAATTCCCTATTTTATAGTTTCCATCATTTTTTTAATGTTTTGAGGTGATTTTATGGGCTTAAACTTCTCAAGTTATAGGTTGAGATTTCCATTGCTAGTTGTAGGTAGGTTCATCAACTACAAAAGTTATTTTTTACTTATAGTGGTTTTATAAGAAGGTGATATGTTATATTTTATACTTACCATGTATTTTAAATACTATATTATTCCTTGTGAATCGTAGTCTCAAAGGAGATCATCCATGGAGTTACAATCAAAGAACATAACACAATCAGTTCTTACAAGCATCCATTTAAAGTTAGATGAATGGAAGCATTGAGCATAGTATTAGAGAATAAATTAATTTTATTAAGAGGTTAGACACCTTATTATAATGTGATCAATTAATTTAAGCTTCCCCAAGTGATATATGATTGACTGTGATGACTAGTTCTCATACACATATAATCTTGCACCATTGATGTGTACCTACAAGTGTCATACAAGAGATAACCATGTGTAAATGGAGCATTTAAACTTGTTAAACATATTAAAGGTTTAAAATTATCCATGTGAGAACTTTAAAAATGTCTATAATGGTTGGAGAACCATATATTATGCATATAGTCCATATTTCACTTTCACTACCTTGTATACTACTATATGCACACCTACAGACTGCCATAGAGGTCTAATCATGTAAAATGTTAGTATCTAAACATGTTTGAGTCATTAATAGAGTTTTATGAATTGATATTTTTCATAACAGTCATGGTGAAGCTATATATTGGTAGGTAGGCTTGAAATGTCATGTTCAAGATTGAGAAACCAAATTTAGGGATAAGTTACCTTTAAAACTCTAAAACATAACCTTGGCCACTTTCGGTGCTACCATATGATGAGATGACATGGAGTCTAGATGAGTTTGAATGATCCTATCTTGTATACTTCATGTAGGGGTAACACCTTACAAAGGGAGGTGAGTGTTTGAATCTAATAAGTAGTGTAAAAAGGGCTCCCAATTTATACATTCTTTCACTATAAAAGGTCAGTGTTCTCTATAGATCCTGACTTCAAATGCTCTTATTATCCATAGTGGCCTTGAAGGATCATATCTCTATGGTAAGTGGTCATATTTAATTGAAAGGACACTATTGTCTCAAATAAACTTTAAAATAGGTTGGAGAGTAGGGTCTTAACCTCTTGGTCACCTATAGGTATACCATTGTTCCTAAAGAGACTACCTATAGCCTGATTATAGGTACCTATAATCTCATAAGATAAACATTGGTGATTATACCTAAAAATATGAACACTTACTAATTAAAGTTGATTCCAAGACCTCAAAATGGTCATAAGGTGTGAATTACAGAGTCTAAGAGTTGAAATCTAAAGTAAAGAGCTCTTTTAGTCTGAGAATGGTCATTTATAGCTGACTGTAGAGTGACAATGCAACTTGAACCTAACAGTTTGTGTGCTAGTTTGTCACAAATATTTAAGCATGAAACAAGTCCAAATGAAGTTAAAATTGACCTATATTATTTCTATGGGAGTATCTAATGATACACTAGGCCTAGTAATACAATATTCACCTATATGTACCCCTTTTCAAATCAAGAACACAATGCATAGGTGACTTGTCAACTAGGCCTGTCAAGTAAAAGGTATATATTGAAGAGTTTGAAAACAAGAATGATAATGAAAATTTTTAATAGCTTCTTTATATTTATTTCTATCATGTGAAATTCTCAAAACATGGAGAATAGTGACAATAAGGGTTCTATTGTGAAACCTACAGTTACTACACAAAACCTTGTAGTCAGTGAGTCATACAAGAGTCTATCTTGAGTTTTTAAATGATTAAAGATAATGTAGGTGTGAACCAGCCATGAAAATTAGTAAATAATTTCCCCATTACTTATTAAAGCCTCTCATACATTCATTTTATCTAAGGTAATAAGGTAATTTACCTCTGTTCTATCTTAGATAGAGGGCATTCCTAGGAGGACAAACCTCATAGGCCTAGTATGGAAATGTTAGTAAATGGATTGGAAGTGATTTTAAACGTTGAGTAAAGGTTTAGGGAATTTTTAAAAACATATACAATCATGTATAAGGATTCTCATTCATGACAAACCACTTAGAGGTAGTTGTGAGAAGCCAAAAATAGTCAACTCCTACTAGACCTAGATTAGGCGTACTTCTTAATGGATGTCTAACACCATTTACAAGGATAGGGAGACATTATAAATCATTGGAGGAAATTATCAGGGAGATATAAGGTGTCTTTTATCCTTTAGTTTATATAAAAGGCCATAGAGAAGCCTTTTCTTGGCTCAAGAACATAACAAATTACAAATAATGCAAAGAGGAGTTCAAGTAAGCAACTTTGAGAGCTAAAGGAGATAGGATAAAATGGAAGGGGTCCTTAAAAATGTTTTAGTGTAATTTATTTAGGGTTTAGACATCATAACTTTATGAACAATCTTTTAGCAGTAAAACCACTCAAAACCCTCTAAAACCCTTGATAATGGCCCGATGGGAAAAATGAAGAAGAAAATGCATATAAGAGGGATATTTTGAGTATTAAAGTGACTTGGAATTGTAGATAATGTCCTAGGGCTCCTTCCCACTAATTTGGCTTTTACCCTATTTGTATTGATAGGGTACAAAATTGGTTTCTTTGATAGTTTTTAATGTTTTGTAGGTACATAAGGGTTTAAAAAAGGTGAAGATAACTTTGCTATATAGGTTGGGACCTAATATAATCTCTCATGTCCATATATTTATTCAGCATAGATCACAAGTATCTCTGATAACACCTCCACTTCAGCCAGTCTAGAATGACATAGTGAATAAAGAGTTATCATCAAGTGAGAAGGTGATAAATTAAATTAAGAGGCATTTTAAGGTTTTATTTATGTATATAGAGACTTTATTACCCTTAACAACAATTATACCCTCCTCTATATGGATTGGTTTGAGAAACTGATGGGCATCTTAGTGCCAAGTGTGAAGATAGGTCTAACTAAGAGTGATTATGACTGCAAGCAATGAGAACACCTATCTAAAATAATATTGATGATTATAGACATACAAAATTAATTTTTGAGCATATTTATAACCCATCCCTCATAATTAAATTATCTCATCTATCCCTAGTTTGTTGTGGAGCATTTAAGGAAGTCTAAATGATGAGGATAGTTTTAAAAAGCTAGTTGAGAGACCTCTATGCCAGATATAAAGGAGTTTCATTCCTTTGAGGGAAATTTTTCCAAATATACCTTTCATGGTATATATCATAATTCATTTCTATAAAATTTTAACTCCTCTCATCTTGACAAGTATTTTTGTGACTCTTGGCCTTCATTCTTCTCTATATTCTCTCACATTCTATAAGTACTAGCCATTTTAGCTGTTGTTGGTTAATTCCTCCCCATGCATGGCAAATCCCTATTAATTTTATGTTTTAATTTGGATTTTAATAATATAATAAATTTTGTTTTTATTTCACAAAAATCTTTTATAAGTGTGCAAAGTGATGAATGGTGAAGTCTAGTGATTATATCTTTGCTTTTCCTTATCCTTTCATGTCTTATGCAAGAAGTTCTCATTATAATAGGTCATATAGAGTGTAGATAATGTGTTTGGATATTTTAAATTTTTCAAGTGTCCTTATATTCATAAATATTATCTATGGTCTAATTACCTTGAGTTATCTCATGCACATCACCTCTATATTGAATCACTTATGTTAGACCATATTAAGACTTTGAAGCTACTTTTTAAGTCTTATTTCTTAGTGAAATAAGTATGAATTTTTTAAAAAACCTTATGGTGTATCACCACATTTTATTATCTTTATTTCATACATACTTTTATCCATTTTCCCATAATCAATCAGTTAGTATAGGTGATAAGCACTTCAAGACAAATTTAGGGAGTTAGCCCTTAAACTTAGAGGTCTACTTATACTATAGGTAAACCCACATACATATAAGTATTAACATGTTTCCCAAATATTATATTAGGCTTTAAAAACTTCCTCTAGGGTGAAATATTTGATGACAACAACTGGTACTACCCAAATTATACCATAATCTAAATTACAGGGATAAGGGCACCCCCTCTATTTTTACCATGCCACATCCAAGAAAAGGTGGCTAAATAAGAGATTTTAAAAAAATTATATAACTATTTATATGAATATATTTGCCTAAAGCATCAATAATACTAACATAACACCCTTCTAAGCATTGGTTAGCTCTAGTTTTTAGTGAGGGCACATTACAACCAAGTAGTAAAAGTCTAGTCCCATTACAATTTAAAGGTTCCCAAATTTAGTTAATAGGACACAAAATGAAATATAATAAAATATTTCCAACTCTTTAAGTAGAAGAAGGGGTGACTATTTCATATGGTCACTAAGTATGTGAACATGATGTTATATTTATGAATGCATTAAATGATTATGAAGATTGGACTGGTATGAGGGACACTCAAAGTTTAATGATTATTTCCCAGGTGATTCAATATGTCTTAGAAACTACCAAATAGTAAAAAAATGATATGTTCATGTAGGTAGAATAATCCTAGAGTCACTAATGGAATCCAGCATAGAAACATGATTAGCCTTCCTCCCCTACCAAGTCTAATGCTCAAAGAGAGGAAAACCTCTAGATTATAAAATAAAGTATCATATGTCTCCCTAGTCCCCATTTGCATTATATCCATTTAGTTTTTAGTATCATGGTCATAATCACTATAATTGAGTAGACTACACCTCCTAAAGATAGATAAAAGAGCACATTTTATTTAGCACCTCTCCCTCCACTTATAACACCTACACAGGAAGTCTCCAAAAGTTTTTTAAATATTCCTTATCATATATCTCATCCAATATTCCATACCCTCAATAAAATCAATAAATTCCATCTCCATCCATTCTTCCCTCCATCACTATATTTCTACTTTCCATTTCTTCACCACCACCTACAGTGGTAATTCCTACTACTGTGGCTCCTTCACTAGTTTCAACTTCTCCCTCACCTTATATTTCCCACATTGTCACCTAAAAAATGAAATATATATTCCTCCATACCTCCTTTAATGTAAAAAAACTAGATTAAAGACCATCATTAGGTATTTTTACTCGAAGAGGATCCCTTAATGAAGAAGTACATGAAAAAGAACATGCACATGTGATATCACTAATGGATTATCCTATGGATGAGAAGGAAGGGAATGCATAAGAAATGAAGAGAATAGTACCAAAATCAAGTGAGGAAGGATCCCAAGTTGAGATAGAGGATGAGTCACAACTATAAATGGCCAAAGTGATGAGCCTAAGAAGCTTTCAAGGAGAAGAAAATCTAGTTAGATAATTAATCCAACATATCCTCACTGAAGAGGAAAGATAAAATATCAATAAGGTAGTCTCTTATCTTAATTATTATATTACCATTTTGGATACTTTGGCTATGAATTTTCCACCTACCATTCCAATTCCATTATTTTACAGTTCAAATGATTCTTCTATTGTTTTGACATCAACCCAAATAAGGGATCCAAAGAAGACTCTATTTTGAAATTTTGGTTTTAGATTTCATTTTTGATCCATAAGGACCACCAATCTCTCCAATTTATTTATCTCAATTTTAGATATATTTTCCATAATAAACATTTATAGAACTAGCCATAATAACAATTGTGAGATCTCCATGCTTGACTAGGTATTTGGTTGAACTCACCCCTCAAATAAAGGCCTCAATATGAAAAATAGTAATTCATCCACCCCTCAAAATCCTTATTTAAATAATTTATTAATTTACACCTCCAAAAATACTTCCCCTTTGATTATCACCCCACCCTATAACTCTAAATACCCAAGTCAACCTAAATAATGAGGGGAACTTATTGTTCCCCAACAAGTCAAAGAGATGTGAGTCTAAAAGGATGAAAGACAAAACTTGGTCCTAATCAAGTTTCCCATAGTCTCAACCCAATTTTATTAAAAAAATATTATAATTCAAAGGGTGAGAAAAAGGAAAGTGGTGAACACAAGTACAAGGGAAGATATATAGTTTGAACAAAGATAAAACTTATTCTCCTTGGTAAAAAATGACAAAAAGAATCCAAATGACCACACAAAATATATAGAGTATTTTTTTATCTTTTATGGATTAAATTAAAGATGTGATTAAGGAAATGTATGGAAAAAAAGAGGAAGCACAAAAATATATACTATAGAGATAAATCATCCATGACCCTCAAGAAATTATAGATAGTGTCTAGAGTGCAGCCATAATGGTATATAACATTTTGAATAATATTCAAGTATCTAAGGGATAAAATTAAACTAAGATAATGAAGGTATTAAAACTTTGGCACAAATTAAAATAACATTAGAATAGGTATAAATTCATAGTTCAGTGTCCTAGAAGTAGCGCATTCAATCATCTAAACCTGATGTCTAGCTAAGATGTTGCATGGGCCCTTAGTTATGTAATTGTAAAAATGAATGTTTCCATTAATTAGCATACACAAATGAAGGCTTTGATAGGAATTTTTTTAAGCCATGAGAATGAGGCCTTATAAATTTTGAGATATGTGAGGGTCATAAATATGATAACCTCTAATGGAGAGCTAGTAAATAGGCCTAATTTTGAGACACTCCTTAAAGCATCTAAAAATAGCTTTAAAGAGGCAGTTGAGGGAACTATTTATAAAATGAATAATGAGATTTTGTATCTGGTCAATTCTACCAAATATAGAGTAACTAAGACTAAATCCCTTAGAGTAGAGTTCAAGAGCTCAAAATTAGAGCACACAAGGTTGATGGATAAGGCCATCAAAGTATTCAAACATGCCCTACTCAGTTTTGATATTATTAATAAATATTTTGAAACTACCCATGTATTATTGGAAAAAATTAGAGTCATAGAGGGAATGTTGGGGTCAGTACCAAGTACACAGTCAATTACAAGTGTTTCCATGTCATCACAATGTCCCCAATTTTATAGATATGCAATGCATACTTAAATTACGATAGTTTTGATCCTTTAAGGGATAAAACATCCATTTATACCTCAATAGTTGTCACATAACCATTTTATTCTTCTAGTGGTGCCACATCATCACCAACTTGAGTATGTATTTATATTTACATGTTAAAATTAAGTTGGAACTAATAGTTCTAATTTATTGGGCATATATATACTATTTTAGTCAAGGGATCCTATTTATGTAAGCACTTTTGTACATGCATGTTATGCATGATTTTGACACAAAAATATATTTTTGAAGATGTAAATTTAGACTTAACTTAGAAGATGAGGAATCCACTCTCTAAGACTATATATATCTATATCCACCCAATCCCAAAGGGAGGATAATTTTATCTTTAAATATTACTAATAAATTTTACATATTATTCTACAAATGGTCTTGATGTACAAATCTTATTCTTTTTTAAACTTATGATTTTTACAATAAGTTACTTAAAAATAGTATCTTATTCTTGTTATTATTCATAAGTATTCTTTTAATACAACTATTCATATTATGTTATTACTAATTTGAATGACTTTTTTTATAATAATCCTAATCTCCCTTTGTAGATGTGTAATTATAATCTTAAAAATGCAACAAACTTTGATTATATATATTAAATTTTATTATATTCTTATTCCATTGGACTCTTAACTATGTTTGATAATTTGTATACTTATAGTAGCTACAACAAACATTGGTTCTTGATTGCTTTTCCAACTCCTAGTTCAAGAGCCAGCTTAGAAAGGTTTCATCTTATTTGAACCATAGACCTTATTTCCTACCCTGACTTTCCCTATTTTTTTGATTTTATTTTGATCCTACCACTTTATGTTAGATCTATCATCCATCCAACCATCTCAATTATATATAGATTCATACCATATCTGAACCATCTAGGGTAAACAACTACTTTGCTCATTGTTATTCTAAAAATGGGTTGATTACAAAACCTAATACCCTACAACTCATGCCTTGGAGTTAATATCTCTTCATTGATCCTAAAAATTTAAAAGTTACCTCATAATGTTCCTTTGTGTTCATAAAACCCACATTAATGATGTCCTAGTAACAAGGTCTTCCATCAAGCATGCCATAGTATAAGGTACTATGGAATGTAATGCATTCAATAACTTGACATGATAAAACTTCATTAAGAAGAACATAATGTCTAGCCACCACTAGGGTTAAAGACCCCTCTTATTCACATTTCAAACATAGATTGCATAAAAAATAATGATTAATCCAATATTTCCAAATAATTCCATTATCAAATAGGAGGGGTATTACATCCCCTTCCATTTATAAAATCATTCTCCTCAATGTGATAAAAAAGATAAAATGATTCTCTATGTAAAAATACACTAATAAAATTAAATACTTATTCTCTATGCTTCTTAAAAATAATGATATTTTCAACTATCTTTCAATTTCAACTTAAAAAGTAGAACCAAGTTAATCAATATTAATTAAACACTTTCCTTCTCAATGACATATCAACCTCAAATTTTAGAAAATTTTCCAATGGCATACAAGTTCTATTCAATTTTAACATTAATTATATTTACTTTTGATAGTCCAATTAAGTATTTATACTTTTAAAAACTCTATTTATTCATTAATGAGGGGTAATTTTCCACTTTATGAATTTAAAGCACCTATTGGAAACATATTTTTCACAAAACTCACACTTTTTCAACAAGATTCTCTCATAAATAAAGTTGATTAATATGCAACAATAAGGCATTTTAAATGCATTAGGAGACTTAACAAGCCTTGAAAAATATAAAATGTTATTCCAAATGATACAAAAATCAATATAGGCCCAACAAATATAAACCCTTACCTAATTTAGATATGATCGAGTGATTTCTAGGTTTACATCTAAATATATAGGGGTCACAATTATCATTCTTAGAAAAATAACACTCATCTAATTTGATTTCTCTCACATGCATACCTTTAAGTGGTAAAAATAGGGTTTATAGGTTAATATTATTGTATAATATTCTTTGTCTCTTATTAGAGTGGAATGTATGTCGAGATTGTCATTGACTAACCCAACATGAAACTCACCTCGCTATAGATAGTCTAGGAGGATATAGAGTTACATCCCCTTATATATATAGAATATAGGATAAAAAAATACTTGGCCTATCCTTATCTCCCCATATCTCATATCTCTATATGGAAAGGGTAGCAAACTAGCCTCCCCTATCTTTTTTTTAGTGTTGAGTTCCCCTCTCCTCTATATGTCACTTAGTGCCCTCAAGAGTAGAGTTATGGTAACCTATCATATATGGATAAATTTGTCTAGATAAGGTGAAGCTATTATAATGAACTATTAAACACATCATGTGTATATACGGAGTTGACCTAGACTAAATAACTAGGGTAGTTACTCTAAAAGTAATGATGACTAAATCATTTCAAACCACATAATCTCAAGTGTTGATGATAAAGAACATCACAAAGGAAGAGATATGTAAAACAAATTATTGTAAATTAATATACATAACATATAAAAAATATCATATATTACATCCAAAATTATTCTATGTTGTTAAAAATGAGAATCTTTACCTATATAGGTAATTAAAAATAAGGGTCAAAGCATCCTAACCAATGTGAGATAAATTCACAATAGGAAAAAAAATAAAAGGCATATAGTAAACATGAACAAACTACTATAAAACCGACCCTAAATCAAATTTAGGGGCTAAAAATATCCAAAAACAAAATGGCATATCCATAAAATGAGTCTCGATAATAAGGCCTTATTAGGTACTGACGTACAGTACATCCATGAAATGGAGAAGGAGAGAAAATCCATAGGAAATAAAGTTCCCCCCCCTCAAAAAAAAATGATGTAAAATAATAAAGGAAGGAATTCATATGGAATCCTCCCAAGGAAAACTACTATTGATATTGAAGCTATCAATACTCTAACTCATGCCTGCAAGATGACCAATGTCAACGTTGATATTCTTGGCTAAAAGACCATAGAAGTTCCATCTGCATTGAACAATGTTTCTTCTTTTTTCCAAAGGAATAAAATGAATTTTATATTTTAAATGTACCCATTACATAATGGAATATGAAGGAGGTAGTAGTACAAAGATATTTGAATCACATATAAATATGAAGTATAGCATAGGTCTAGCAAGATCATGAATGAGAACTAGATGTAATGCCATAGAAGTGAACCGAGTAAAATAAATACATGGAATATTCATTAAAATAATTTCCTTGGGAAATGAAGCATAATTCTTAACAAGTTTACTCTCACTAGAACTAGTAGATTAATTTTAAGTGATAATCTATGGTGGATTAACATCCTACATAGGAACAAAGATAGTTTATACAAATAGACATCTCAAGTCTAGCAAAAACTCATTCTATGGAGGTGATTCAACAAAAATAATATTATTTTCCATTAATAATATGTCATCATAATAAAGTATAGTAGGAGGAGAGAGTACATCATCAGAAGAGAAAACATCACTGACAGGAGGAGGAAGAGATGGAGAAGTATCATCCATGTCACCATCAAAATATAAATCCCTACTAATAAGAGGAAAAGGAAGTACAACATGAGGTTTAGTAATAGAGGGTTTATAAAATCCAAAGGGATCAATATATTCCTTAAAGAAGGCTTAAATAACATCCCAATCTTCTTTTGCTGATGTGGCATCCATAATATAAATATGCAAGCTATTTGAAATATTGAATCAAATCAAGAAAAGAGCCTCATCTTGCATAGATGTAATCTAGGCAATATCTTCCTTGCATATGAATTTTTGAATATTTCCAAGTACCATCCTTAGAAATCCTTTCAACTAAAGGTGTATCTTCATTTTTATTTTCCAAATAGTGTAATATGAGGTGTTGAAGGGATCCACTATCAAAATATAAGGAATAAGTTAGAAAGAAGAAAGGGGTATTTGCATGTAGTTGGGGAATAATTCCATGTAAATTTCCCATTATGCGATTGCATTATTTAAACTATAGATTGGTAATTATCGATCCATGATGAGATCATGTTAATACATAATGTGATCATGTTAATAAATAACATGATTGTGTTAATACATAATGTAATTTCATTAATAGATAATGTTATCATGTTATTATAAAAGTAATAATGCAATCACATTCCTATTGTTTTGCACATAAAATCATGTGAACATGTATATGAAGCCAATATTGACCTAAAGCTTATATTTACTACCTTAAATGTTAATTATAAGTTTATACTTTAAATTTATTTTAATAAATATAATAAATTAGGGTTACTCTATATCTAATAGAGTTTTTCTCATAATTTCATGCCTTACAATGTGGAAAATAGTTTTTTAAAGTCAAATCTAGTCAGTACTTAGGTATTTTCAAGGTTTAAGTATTGAACTTAAGGATTTTAAGACATAAATTTTTTAATTGATGTCTATTTTTGGTAAACATATAGTCATTTTTTAGGTTTTTGTGTTTTCTAAATTGATTTTTGGTATTTTAGGAGTCTTAGGTTTGTCAAAATTGAAGTTTTAAAACTAGTCACTTTGAACTTGATCTAAATATGTGTGATAAGTGTAGCATAGATCACATTTATGACCTAAACAAATAAAAAAACCACTTTGTTTTAATTTCGTTTGTTCATCATCCCTCCCTCATCTCTAATCACTTCCTTCTCATCCCTCATCACCCCTAATCATTCTATCATAATTCATAATTATCCCTAATCACTCCCTCATTGACCCTTACTATCCTTAGTCATATCTAATCACTCCATCATCCTTGATTACTCCATCATTTACCTTCACTATCCCTCATCATCCCTAACCATTCCCTCATTGACCCTCACCATACCTTATCATATTTAATCACTCCCTCATTATCCCTAATCACTCCCTAATTGTCTCTCACCATCCCTCACCATTCCTAATCACTCCCTCATCATCCCTAATCATCTTTTCATCATGCATAATAACTCCTTCCTCATATTTCATTATCCCTAATCACTACCTTATTAACCCTCACCATTCCTCATCATTTATAATCACTCCCTCATCATCTCTAATCACTCCCTCATTGATCCTCACAATCCCTCATTATCCCTAATCACTACTTCATCATCCTTCATCATCTCTAATAACTCTTTCCTCATCCCTCATTGCCCCTGATAACTCCCTCATTAATCCTCACCATCCCTCATCATCTATAATCACTCCCTCATTAACCCTCACCATCCCTCATCATCCCTAATGAATCCCTCATAATTTCTACTTGACTCCTCCTCATCCTTAATCACTCCATCCAATATCTTGATTGTGGTATTTTATTAGGGTTTAACAATGCCTGGAGATATAAGTGGATATTTGAATGCTAGAATAAAATATAAGATAGTGATAAAAATGATGTGAATGAAAATTCAAAACATAAATATTTATAATCTATGAAAAACTATGAGCCACTAGAAATGATGAAACTCATAATTAAAGATCTACTAGAAAAAAAGAAGCAAGTAAAACCACCATAGCACAAAAAATGGATGGTAAATATGAGGATCACCAAGATATGTGATTTGTTTAAACCATTCAATTGATTTTCATATGAGGACATTTTATGATATTAATAATTACATTGAATTCCTTTTATTTGTATGTCTATTGATTGAGTCATCATACAAGAGAGTCTCAAATAATTTTTAAATGATTAGAATAAGTAGTCCAAGATTAGAAAGTGGTGCTTAATTCATAACTTCAATATTCAATCCAATGAAGAATGTCACACTATGATATATTTACTTTCATAGCTTGATAATTGGGTAAAATTTATCTATCACTATAAAAAGTTAAGTAGATAATAGATTATGAACCCAATGATATGGTCGATACTAAAATATCTCTACTTTTCTCAACAATAAATTAAATGAATTAAAAATATTGCTTAATTAACAAATGTAGATCAATGGTGAGCCAATACACTTTATCATTTCCAATGGAATTCATAGGAATTTAATTTATCCTAAATCATATTTTCAAAAATTGAAATTAAAATTGATGCATCATCCATAACTATATGCTAGTGTATGTTCTAGAATAGGCCTTGAGAAATGGATCACCTAGTAGTGTCACTTGGTGTATAAAAGCAAACTTTTTAAAGATGAAATACTTTATGACATCTCACCATTAGAGGTGTGTGATGTTTAACATGTGGTCAAACATACATTTACCATTGAAATGTAGTCTATGAAGTAAATCCTTGAAATTTTGTGATAGATTATCATAATCTAAAATACCATATATCATAATTAGTTCATATGCTTTGAGTCATTAGTGCCACGAAGTGAAAGAATATTATAATTTATAGTAATAATTATACTCTTGATGGTAATAATTAAATGTAATAACATCTTTATGGCATCATATCATAGTGTGGTCTATCCAACAATAAAAAACAAAATAATTGAATTATAAACTAGATGAATACAAGGATATCTTTTAGTCACCTAAATAAGCTCCTACATAATGTACATTAAACAATAATATTGATTTGATCCCTTAACTACCTCTACCTCAAACCTATATACACATAATATTTTCAAACTTTTATTGATTACTGACACTTTGTATCTTATAGGAACCTATCAAATCTCAATCTCTCTGAGTGCATGCCTTAAGAGGTGCACTGAGAAAGGGGTGGGCAAACCATTGATGCTTCATAAGATTGTTTTTCTTTTTTCCACTTGTCATCTACACACTTGTATCCTAAAACCATTTACCCTAATCTTGTTCTTCTTAGTCCTACCCATTCTAGCCATTTTCCTCTTTTGATCATCATTTTATTTCCTTAAAACCCTTTTGGATAGTCAGCTATACTAGGTCGATTAGGTCAACCCAATACAGTTTAGGGGTATTTTTCACTTTTTTAGCTTGTTATCTTTTTAGCCAACCTAACTCAAACCTAGTGAATTATTTCTGAAAACACACTAGGTCAATTGGGTCAACCCTTTATAGACAATATTTCTAGGAGGATTTAGGGAAAGATCTACTTATATATACAAGATCATTTCCCACCATTTCATAAGATAAAAATTATTAGTGAATAAATGTGAATGAACATCTACTTATTAACCATTTTACATGAGGAATAAATCTTAGGGTTCCATAATTTATTTGGAGATATGGATCTTATCTTGTGGAGAAGTGTTTAGGATGATTAGATATGTTTTGTATCCTAGAGATGATTTATATTGGTTATCCTTACATACCACAACAATCTCTTGTGAAGTAACTTGGCCAAGGGAGAGATTGAGGCTCAGTGGGTTAATCTTCAAAGGTAAGTATTCCTAAATTTATTTCTCTTTTGTAATATTAAATAGATAATACATTTATATTATTCTCATATGTATTAGGATTTTGTATACATTGACATGATTATATGCATTCTAATACATGTCTAGTTTAGTTGTTTTATTATTTATAACCCCCACTTTGTGACACAAACTTTGGTGTGTACTAGAATAGATTTACTTTCTTGTCATTAGAATAGGTGAATTTTTTAAACATTAGAAATCCATTAGGGGTGTTGTGTGATTGTGTTAAACTATAAGATTTGGAACCTTTCCTAGCATGATATGTTGTGATAATTGATCCCCTAATTAGGTCTAGCAGATCCCCATATTGGTCATGCTCTCTCTTATCAAGTGCATTCATAATCAAAAGTGTAGGTATGATCTATCTTCTTCAAGATAGGATTGATTTATAGATAGATGAAATTCTATTTGCATACATTCTATTGAACCCAATGTGAAACTAACCTTTGCATCATTTTTTCACTTATTTTCATTCTTTTAGTCATTATTTTTATCATACTAGATTGACTCTATTGACACAGTTTTATAAATTTTGTGTACAAGTTTCTAAGAATAGGTAACTAGATCAACCTAGTTCAAGTTTCTAGCCTTTTAAACACCCAATTTAGCCTACTAAGTTGACCCATTCAACCCTATATGTTTTTAGCACTCTACAACAAGTTTTTGCACAACTTGATCGATCTTGTCAACCTATTTTCTAGGTTTTATCAATATACATCAAGGTTCTTCATCAATAGTATTCCTTCATTGCATCTCTAATCCACCAAGGTTCCTTTCTACCTCTCTATTTCTTTCTTTTTTATCTTTCCTTTCACAATTTTTAGTCTTTAAAATTACCCTTATATAGTCAACTGGATCGACCCTACCAACCTAGTTCTATGATATGTGTATTGTCTAAAATAACTAGATCAACCTTGTTATCTAAGTTCACTTTCAGACCTTACTCTATAGTATAGGTTTGACCCTATCGACCTTGTTTTGTATTTTTTGCATATAGTGTCAACACTATACCTTGTTTCAAGTTGGAATTTATCTCTATATTCTAGTAATTAGTCCATACCTTTCTTTTCTTATTGCTAGCATGATTAGAATAGTTAACATAATATAATTAAAGGGTTTTTAATTAATTTTTTAGTTTCACTATTTATATTTTATACACACATGGTGAAATCACAAAAACATAAACAAGCACTTTACCATTTTATCTACCTAAGGCCAACCTACTTGGATTTCATCACCAAGGGGGAAGCTGACTTGATGCTCTGGTCAAGTATAAAGCATGGTTAATCATATATTTTGGCTAATCACCTGATACCCTTATTGTTTTGGTGTGTGAAGTGAGGGGGTGGGCCCTAATACTAAGCATGTATCATTACCACTATAGTACCTTTTATCCCAAACTACCTGAAACCATCCTTAGATTGCTATCTAGTTCCATACTTACAACCAACTTAACATCACATTTAAAATCATATTCTTAATAATCTAATAAACTTCTTAGGTTGACCAATTAGTTAGCTCTTCACTTTTTGAGTTGATTTCTTGCTCTTTTCTCAATTATGTGTGTAAAAGCTTACATTATCCAGCGTTAGTACAAGGTTTTGTTTTGTGTACTTCAATTGGATTGATCAACATTGATCCAATTAACTATTTGTTTCCTTTCAGTACTTAATTTTTTACATTACTTAAAAAGTTATCTTGTTTCAACTCATATTTTTTTACAAACTTTATTATCTTCCCCATCTGTTGTACTAGGTTGACCCAGTCAGCCTTGTACCTTTTCTATCCTTTATTCACTATAAAAAATTCACCCAATCAACCCTATACTATTTTTAGACCTTTTCCATCCTTTTTTTTTGGTACAATATTAACCCATTCAACCCTGTACTATTTGTAAACCTTTTTTAGTCCTTATTTGTTGTATAAGATTGACCCAGTTGACCCTATACTATTTTTTGTCACTTTTTGTTCTCTTTATGTGATTATATATTATTGTTGCATCATGATGACAAATTTTCATCCTTCTCTTATTCCAAAATATTTCATAAGTAAGGATTTGGATAATAATCTCACTTATTTCATTACTTCAAATTAAACTATCCAATTTCTTCCTTCCCATTCTCCTAAACCAAAACCACTCACTACACAATTCAATGTAGTTGAGGTCCTTCATCTTAATCCTCTTCCCAATACAAATATTGATATTCCTCCTATCAACACTCATACCCTTACAACCAATTTTCATAATCCTCTTGTTATACCCTTAACAAGATCGCCACGTCTTATCAATTCCTAAAGTAACATGGTTAAAACCACTAAAATTGATAATATATATGGTTCCTTATTTTTAAAAAAACTTTATGATAATAATATTTAAAATCCTCACAATAATGATAGCCTTACCAAGATTCCTTCTTATTTTACCACACTTAAGACAACTAATACCAATGTTGGGAATCATCCACCTACAAAGAATCCTCCTCCCATTAACACTAGAAATCCTCTTCCTACCAACACTAATACCCTTCTTACAAACTCCAATCCATATATTGATACAACTCAAAATTATTTCACAAGTCATACAAAAAATGAACATCATGAAAATAACCAATCAATCTCAAATGATGAACATGCAATAACATTTATTACACATGACTAGTCAACCACCTCAAGCCATCATGTCTCAACCAAATCCAAATTTTGTCCCTCCTCCTCTTAAACATGCCAATTGGAATATCATCCCTAAACCTCCAATAAATAAAAAAGTTCTTCAACATCAAAATGAAACTTAGACCCATTTATTGCATCCATAGATATTGGAAACATTTATCCAACTATCACATCTAATGGGACTAAGGACCCTACTATCTTTCTTAAATATTTTGGTAATATCTATAAAGAATGGGTCCAAACTAACACATTTTATACCACCAAGATCTTAGCCAAAACCTTTTTTGGTGATGAAATTTAATGGTACAACCAACTTCCTAGACATTCCATCTCACAACTAGAAGATTTAATCAATGCTTTAGTGAAGGAATTCCAACATGATGATCTTCCTAAAAATTACCTTATCCATTTCATCAATGCCAAGAAAATTCATAATGAATCCACTCATACTTTAATCAAATGATGGAATTATCTTGATCATAAAGTGGACCATAACATGAATGATCACACTCTTTTAAAACTATTTGGTATTGCTCTTAAATCTCCCTTTTAATACAAAGTTCAATTTTTTTCACCTAAATCTTTAAAAGAATCCTTAGACCAAGCAAAAAGGCAAGACCAAATAGTTTTAAAAGAGTGTTATCATTGGGGAGGCTTAGTTTTAAAAGAATCCTTATGACTCAATTTGAAACACCTCAAAAAACTACTAAAACACCTTTCTGATCATTTTATCATAACATTGATTCATCTAAGCCTCCCCAAACTCAAAATAAAACATCTAATTCAACCAATTTTAACCATACTTGCCCTCCCTTAAGTCTAGAACAAATTAATAATAAATTTCCACCCTCTAAACCCATGAACTTTGATCCTTCCAAACCTCCTCCAAAATGGTACAATCTTGATAAATTTTGTTAGTGGCATGCTACTATAGGTCATTCTCATGAGTCTTGTCATGATATTCATTAGTTTCTTATTTTTTTCATGCTTGGTCCACATTTCAATCTTGATACTCTCAAAAAATAACTTTATCAAGACTATCTTCAAGATTATCAAATTTAATCTAAAGAACCACAATTGCATCAAAATAAACTACCTAATGATCAATAACAATCATCTCATACCTATACCACATCTGTTAATTTTGTTCAAACCATATTTGATCCTTCTTCCTACACCAATAAGGAAATGATAGCTAACATGAACAATTTTAAACATATTGTGGCATCCATTAAACCTCAACCTCGTAAGTCACATGGACCAAAGGATTACTTAGTTCAAATGCCTAATCCAAAGCATATCACACATGGTCCTCATTTACCTCCTTTATCTCTTCATAACTCTCCTACACATCATATGTCACATTCAACATCTTTAAAATCTAAAAAACCAACACATATACCTATCTTTGAATGCACATACTAACCCAATAAAAATAATTCTAATGGTTCAAAGTTACCTTCCTCCAACTCACATATTGGGTCATCTTGTGATGCATATCCAAATGTCCCTTTAGACTTTGGGTCATCTTGTGATGCCCATCCTTACATCTAATTACCCTTTGGGGCATCTTGTGATATCCACTCTTATTCTAAAATGCATAATAATAAACAAATTCAACTTCAAGAAACCTTTTGAGACTTATAGACTTATATTTCACATGCTCATTTTTGATACAGAAGTTATCATATATCTTACTTGTTCTTTTTGTCTCATGTTTCTTTATTTTTGTACATCTTTCTTTCTTTTACTTTCACTTTACTAGCATCATTGTTTCCCTTTACGTTCTTTGGTTATACTTCACATTACATTTGGCATTTACTTTTATTTTTGTCCTTATATATTTCTTTCATTTTTATCTCTTTATGTCATTCTTTGCCTTTGTAGCTTTATGATTATTTTTTCCCCTTATTTAACATTCACCCTTGTGGGTTTATCTTTTGTGATTTTGTAGTATAAGAACATGGATACGATCTCACACTCCTCACAAAATACCATCTTTTATTTACCTCATTTGGTTTACATTTTGATTTTTGACACCCTCATGTGTTTTTATTTTGTGAATTACTTTGTAAGACCATGGATAGGACCCATCCCTCATAAAATTACCATTTTTTCATTCCTTTTCTATAATTTTTTTTTTATCCTTGTTTTCAAACTTTAGTTTTTGCTTCCTTTTATAGATGGAATTTGCATAATAATCTATGTTAGCATGTTTTCCTCCATTTCCCTCATTGTTATGAGAAAGAATCACACTTTACTGTCATTTTATCCCTTTTTTCCATTTGTCACATTTTTTGTGATTTAAAATAATTCAAAATTTTCCATGCACTCTTGATTTTCCCTTTCTTTCAACTCCACATTGGATAAAACAAGGTTGAAGTCAAGATAACACTTTTATTTCACCTAGATTAATGAGACTCTTAGACCCTGTACTCTTTGAAGTTCTCTTTCTTACCAACCAAGTCCCAAATATTCAAATGAAATTTATCTTTACCACCCATGTTTAGTCTTCCAAATACATATGGAGGAGGAATCTTAAAAAATCCATCAAGAAAGTTAAAATCCAAATCATTTGAAACTAAAGGAAATGATATCTACAAGGTAACACAAAAATCTCAAAAGTCAAATTCACACCAAAAGACATTATTACAAGCACATATCCTATCTCTAATTGAAGCTCAAACTCCATAGTTGGCCTCACATAGATTTGAGGTTCTTTGGAGTGTGGTAGGCCAATAGATTATAATAGGAGATGTTTTAGTAATTTTTTTCTTATTATTTTAGAAAGGAAATTTGAAGAAACTAAATACGGGTATGGTTGAAAAACTTGATTGATTATGCACGTGTTGAATTAGAAGATTATGAAGAGCTCCTCCTTGGCTTGGGAGGATGACTTGCAAATAAAAAATCACAAAAGCTAATTTGTTTGTTAAATGGATAGTTGAGTGGATTTTCTATAGATAGCTAGATCCCAAAAGTAAGAACTTCCTTAGGGTTTATCAATCCACATGTTTTAAATAATTAAATTTATAAAATAGAATAAAAGGTACTTGCATGCAAGAATGCTTGATTAATAAGTAGATTAAAAATGATTAAAATTGTGATAATATAATTAATACTTTAAAAAATTAGGCAGGGGTCTATGAATATGCACGAACATAGAGAATTAGGTTTGGTTGGGGATTGGTAAGTGAAAATAGCAAGCTATAATTTACTGTCATAGTGACCATCGATGGTTGGGCTAACCATCGGTGGTTAAGGTGATTGTCAATGTTCAAGGTGATCATTGGTAGTTGGAAAGGCCATTGATGGTTGAGACAATTATCGATGGTTACTATATGTATATTTGGGTTGATAATAGGTTGATTGATAGGATCACAAAGTTGATTTTTAAGAGATGGGTTGGTGTTAGGTTAGATGAATAAATCAAATAAAGTAATTGAATACTAAAAATCAAATACTTATCTTGAAAAAATTGATTGGGTGGATGTTAGAGGAGATTGACCTATTGGTGGAATTTAACATGATTCTAGCAAAGTAATGGTACTTGGTGTTTTGATGGAGCTATAGTGATAAGTTGGATCTTTAACATGGTAATTGGTTCACTGGATTTTTGATGATGATTGAACTATAAAAAGAGAATTCTAGGTGCACAATTTCTTGATAATAATTATAGATTATTTTCACCTCTTTGCTCCTCTCTTCTTATAAGCAAAGTAAGAGAGTTACAATAAGATGTGAACTGGGCTTCCTAATTTTAACTCATACATGCAATGGCTCATAAATGGATTTAAATGATTTGTTTTTAGAAAATTAAGTTGGATGAGTTTACATATTGGTGGTTAAGGAGGTACACCCTGACTGTCAATGGTCAAGGTGACTGTCGATGGTCAACTTGACCATTGATGGTCAAGGGTGAATGGTCAAAATGGGTAAAATCTAGGGTTAATCTAATTTAGTTAAACTAACTATGATTATGTTTAGTTAAGGGTTGAAGAGTCAGATTGGTCTTGAGAGGGTTCCAAAGTAGTCAAAGGAATATCACATTTAGAATCACGATGTGTATATTTTGGGTCTCTATATTTTCCCCCTTTTTATTATAAAAATTGAATCAACCAACTACAAAACAAAAATTGATGTTGGTCAAAGGTCTAGTTGCCTTGAGTATAGAAGGGGGTGTTTCCCCTTAAACTAAGAGTCAATGAGGTAAAATGAAATTGAGTACAGGTTTGATAAGGTTGATGATGAAGGTGGACATCATGAAGGTAGATGATAGGTTGGGCATGAAAGTACAAATAAGTGCACAAAGTATGATAAAAATCATGATAGCCAAAATCATGTAAAGACAAGGTTGCCATAGTTGACAATAATAAAGGTTGGTGCTAGGAGGACAATGGACAAGTGGACCATGTGATTACATTTGGGCATGGTGGTTGGGTACACTCACAAGTCCCAAAAGTCATGTTTGTATTTCGGTGGGTATTCAAAGAAGGAAGTGATCTTGGTGAAAACATAAATTGGTCAAATGTCATGGGTATCTAAAGTAGGAAGTGCTCCCAAAAATACATAAGTGAGTCAGGTAAGCATGAGGTGGTACAAGTTATAAAAGGGTCAACATGGAAATATTGTCACTATGGTCAAAGGACTAAACAAATAGTGTCATAAAACATATGTTAGATGGGCCAAAATAGACAAATAGGGAGATGATGAGGTGGTTAGGGTGGGTGGAGAAGGTAGTCTCCATGTATGGTTGAGTTAATGTGACTCTACTTAAGGAAACCTACTCAAGATAAGAGAAAAAAAGTGGGGCCGCCTGACCATTGATATTCAAGTCATGCAAGGGTGACTGTTGATGGTCACCCTAACCATCAATGGTTAGGGTGGAAACCCTAAAAGTTTATGGGGTAAATGTGAAAATTGGATCACTTTTTACCCATTGTTACATTTTTTATGTTTAAAATTGAGCTATGGTGATTTTGGTACTTTGTGGTGAAGGTGATTACTGAGGGTCCTTATTGAGGTGGGGGTTGACATTGAGGTGAGGTGAACTGAGGTGACCTTTTTAGGATACAGGGTTCATGTAGGCATAGATAAAGATGGGTAGGCATATGACTGACTCCATGATGATGGTCATAAAATGAGGTAGGGGGTGCCCTTAATTTGTTAGCTTAGTTTTGAATTTGTAAATGCATTGATTAAGGGTAAGTTTAAATGCTTAATTGTGGATTGTTGTGCCCTAGGTAGGTTTTTTATTGGTTTTCGGTAAATTTATGGGTAAAAATAGGAGTTGATAGTGTGGGTGGTTTATTGGGGTTGGGTAAGGATTAGGTTAGAAAAATAGGTTTTTTAAAAAATGATTCGATTAGATTTCAAGGTAGTTAGGGTTTAGGTGTTTTGGCTTTGAAATATCTATAGTGACCATTGACAGTCAAGGTCAACCATTGATCATTGACATCCTTAGAAAAAAAGATGCCTAACCATTAGTAGTCATCATGACTATCAATGGTTAGCTGGGGTATAAGATAGGCTTGAAAATTATTTTAAATACTAAGGCAAATTTAGATGTTTGTTTCTAGGTGTAAGCTAACATTGTAGGTTTAGAGGGAAAGCTTAACAAGCATTACGTAGATAGGTAGGATGGATAAGGAAATTGGTCCATTGTGTAAATGACAGGGTGGATGATAATGGTGTAGGTGAATAAGTTGTGTTTTTAAATTAGTGTAGGTTAGGGATTAAATATATATGCATGATCGAGTGTCACGTATCTTTATAGAGATCTAGTAGGGGATGATGGAGGTGTGAGGCCAATGGCCATAGATCTGATTAGCTCTAATAGATAGGTAGGAGTATATTTATCCACTAAACAAGGATATGTTAAAATACTATAGGGGTAGGTGGCCACATCTTAGGGATATATTTATACACTATAGGGTCAGGTTGCTACCTTATAAGGGTAGGTTGTTATCATGATAGGTGAGAGGGATCAAACCAATACCTCACTAGGCTTGGTAACCCAAGAGAGGGACTATCTAAGGTAAAAAGGAGGAGAATCAGTAGAAAAACAAATAAGGACAATACAAACCATCCCCATACCATGATACTTAGCTACATTGGAGGAGCTATAGTACTATGAGGCCATAGTTTTGACATAGTGTCTGTAAGAGCCCTGATGGGGTGAGTATAGGGCTAGCTTGGTAGGCAGTGCCAATGTGGTGACACCAAGGCAGTGGGTATCATCTATAGTTAGATAGATAAGGACATCTAGGGGATGAACAAGTATAGTATGTGGGTAGGAACCAAGACCCAATAGTGCTTTAAGAGGTAGTGGTGCCCCTCGGGCATAGACATGACATAGCTAGATTATG
The DNA here is from genome assembly GCA_037957365.1 of Torreya grandis. NCBI lineage: Eukaryota > Viridiplantae > Streptophyta > Pinopsida > Cupressales > Taxaceae > Torreya > Torreya grandis. The sequence goes on along the minus strand of JARHVA010000095.1, from coordinate 8,129,713 downwards.
ACATTTTATATATCATTTTGATTCTAGCTTATGAGTCAATGTGGTGAGATGTACATTTTGAGAGAAACATGTCTATCTGATTGTACACAGTATTATGTTATTTGACTCATGAGTTATACATATGATCATTATTTATGCTCATTATCATGGTTTATGGTTTATGGCTAGTGTTGATGTTTAATGCTTATGGAGTGATGTTCATATTTTATCATGGATTTTATGTTATGGTTGACTTGTTAGATGATGATGTAGACTCACCTAATTAGGCATGAGATGGATTTGATCTATGGTTATGCTTATGACATGTTAAATTTTAATGAGTATATACTTCATTATTTTAGATTTGGCCATGTGGTAGAAAAATGGTTGGTTACTTTAACAACTTATGGATGTTTTGATATTATCATGCTTGGTATGGTTAGGCTTGTTGTTAATTTTTAGGATAAAACACATAAGTTAATTTAATTAACAACACTATATGGGATACCAAATAATATAATCAAGAGACAATGTCATAATGAAAATATCAACTAGTCACAATAAGATAAGAAGAGGGCATGATGGTTCTTCAAATAAAACAAAACTAAAGTTGGATTGGCTTATTGAACATAAGCCCTTAAAATTCTTCATATTAGCATTCATTATTTGGTTAAAAAGGTGTCCTGACCACAAAATGTCAATTAAGATCAAAAATCCCTTGTGTATAATGTAAAAACGGGTGATGGATGAAAATGGGACCTTCTTGTGAGACTAGCATGCCTATTTTATAGGTGTCCAAAGAAATAGTATAAGCAAGTCTATACCAAACTGTGTAGATTGATCGATGTGGGAAGTCTACTTGTGAAAGTTGATTTTGGCTTCCACCATTATTTTTTTTTGTGAGAGCCAATTATAGATTTTCACATTAGTGTGATTTTCTTATGATTTTTATAATGGGTCTCTTGATAATTGTTGTATATGGGAAGTTGATCTATGTGGGAAGCTTCCAATAAATTGTTGTTTTTGAAAAAATACTTTACTCAACCATCCTTCAAGGGAGTGGTCTAAGTTTATTTTATTTTTTTAATGATTTTTTATAGTTGTAATTCAATGGATCAATCCACCTTAAGTTTGTGTAATTTTAGATAAATTTTCAACAATTGTCCTTCAAGGGAGAAGTTTGTGCATGCTAGGAATAACCCATGATTGCTAATGATAGGGGTTTTTAATTTTTGATTGCTTAGATTTTGATAGACATAGACTTGATTAGGTTAGCTTAGTGCATCACCTTTGTGAAAGAAAAACTAAAAGCATAAGAATTTTGATTAGGTTTATAGAGTTTTAGGTGACAATGATCATGGGATTCCATCCTATAAATAGTGGAAATTACCATGAGAACCATTCCATGGGTAGAGCCATGATACTCATTATTTAAGATAAGGCTATGTTGGTGATAGATAATCACATGATTCAATTATAATTAGTTTCCCCTAAACTAGGGAGATGGAATGTAGGTAGATAACAAGGTATAAGATTAAGTTAGATAAAAGGTGAACTTGATCTTTCTTAACAAAAGAATGGACATAGATGTGAAGCATTGATGGGCTCAAGTTTTGGGTGGCATTTAAGAGAAGATAACTAGTAAGCTCTTGATCCATACTTGTGGGTTATGATATAAGGTCCAAGCTAATTGAAAGCAAATTTGCCCTACTTAATTTTATCCATATTACTGACATGTTGATTTTCCTTTACGACAAGATCTCGGATATTGAATTTTCACACTTTAAGGTGTTTTTATAGGCATGCTTGATGCATTATTGATAGACATGGAGATGGGTAAGGGCTACTAAATGATATTCTCATGGTGTTGATGGTAATCATCCTCAAAAATAAGCTCTTGCAAATATATGCAAAGAGATGAGATTTGGACCTCGAGAGGCAAGATGGCCTCCACTCCAAACATAAGGGAGAAAAGGGTAGCACCCATAGGGGTTATAATGTTAGTATGATATACCCATACGGTGAATGGGATGTGAAAATACCAATCCCAACCATATGCATTGACCATCTTAGTGAGCATGTTATTACGAGTTTTTTTAGAGGCTTCTACCTATCCATTATCTTGAGGGTGATAAGGTGAGGAGAAGATTAACTTGATGTTGAATACATCACATAGACCCTGAACTTACTTGTTCTTAAAATATTTACCATTGTCAGTGATAATCTTATAAGGAACACCGAAATGATAGATAATGTGATGGTTGATAAAATTAGAGATCTTTTCCACTTTAGTCAAGACTAGAGAAATAACTTCTACCCACTTGATAAAATACTCAATCATGATTATGATAGAGTGGTACAAGGAATGGGGGTTAATTTCACCAATAAGGTCTAGACCCCATTGCGAGAAGGGCCAAAAATTGGTTAAAATGATAAGACTATGGCTAGGTGTGTGATGTAAATTAGTATGTTGTTGGCACTTAACACACTTTTTCACATAATCATAGAAATATTAGTTAAGGTTTGGCTAATAATATCTTAGGTGAAGGATATTCTTAGCTATAATGAGGCCAATAAATTATCCCTCACATACACCATTATGTGTTTCTTTGATAGTGTGAGAGGCTTCATGACTATGTAGGAAATGAAATACAAGACCATCAAAGCCATGTTTATAAAGTATACCTCATAGTTTGGTATAACATGAGGTACTCTAGATAAATCCTCTTTGAGTATTCCTAGAAAGACCAAAAAGAATTATGGCAAGGTTAAGATAATCAAAGTTTTGTTGATACTAAAGGTCAATTTGGGTCTCCTCACATTAAAAATGGTGAAAAACTCTTCTTTGACATAGGAAGGTTGGGCCAGCCTATGTATAATGATAGATAGCTTAGAATTTGAGGGTGTAAATGGTATCTAAGAGGAAAGGGAAGCCATGGTGTTAAAAAACTTATTAGTAGATCATGGGTTGATTAGATACGGTAGTGTTCAAATGATGTTAATATTTCATCAATTACTTTTTTGTACTACTACAAAACGTCATTCTTACATTGGTAAGAGCCATTTATTTTATTGACCACAAGCTGGGAGTCACCAAAGATATTGATTATTTTGACTCCTAGGGGTAAGGTAGTTTGAAGGCCTATCACTAGGGCTTCATACTCAGCCATATTGTTGGTACATTCAAAATCAAGGTTAAAGGACAAAGGGAGAGGTTCAACATCAAAGGGGATAAGGATGGTGACTTGATAGGTAAAATTTTCCTAAGAGAGGGTCACAATGGACTCATCAGGGAACTCAATAGGAGGAGGTTGGTTATCTTCTAAATTTTCCTTGGCTAATTGGTCAGCAATGAATTTCCCTTTAATTTAATTTTATTGAAGGAACTCAAGGTCAAACTCTGATAATAGCATAAGCCACTTGGCCATACGTAGGTTTTGGTATGGCTTGGAGTGCATGTACTTAAGTGGGTCAGTTTTGGTTATGGCATAAGTTTTATGGTAAATAAGGTAGTGGTGAAGCTTGGTGGCCATTAAAATTAAAGCCAAACAAAGTTTCTTAGTGTGGTTATACCGAGCCTCATATTCTACAAGCGTGTGACTAATGTAATATAAAGTTTTATCTTTGTGTTGTTTATCTTGGTGATCCAGCATTGCCCCTACACAATGCTTAGTGTTAGAGATATATAGGTAGAAAGGTTGGTCATCCTTGGGAGGGGTAAGGATAGATGGATATAAAAGGTACCTTTTGAGTGAATCAAAGGCCTTTAGATAGTCACTATTCCACTTAAAAGAGATATCCTTCTTTAGAAAGTGGTGGAAGGGTTGGTATTGGTTTGAAAGCTAGGAGATAAAATGATGAATGGATTGAAGTTTCCATTGAAAGCTATGAAGTTGATTAAGTTTGATGGAATGAAGCATATCGAGGATGGATTTGATCTTGGTGGGATTGAATTTTATTCTATTAAGGGAGATGATAAAGCCAAGGATCTTTCCTAACAAGACCCCAAAAATTCACTTCTTGGGGTTAAGGTGGACATGATAATGGATGAGGCATTCAAATATGATCTTAAGAATGATGAAATGATCTTTTAGGAGTTTGGATTTTCCAAGAACATCATCTACATAGTCCTTAATAAAGCTATGGATAAGGTCATGGAATATTTATGTCATGGCAGATTGGTAGGTTGCACTAGCATTCTTTAGTATAAAATGCATGACCCAATAGCAAAAGGTTCCCCAAGGGGTGGCAAAGGTGGACTTGTGCTAATCTTTGGGAAAAATTAAGAATTTATTATAACCTAAGAATCCATCCATGAGAGATAACATCTCATGACAGGCTATAAGATCAACTAGTTAATTGATGCTTAGTGGGGAAAAGTCATATTTGGGGTAAGTGAGGTTGTGGTCATGAAAGTACACACAAATGCACAGTTATCCTATGGCTTTGGTGATAGTTATGAAATTTTAGACCCATTAGGGGTAGTCAATGGGTTGAATGAAATTGATAGATAAAAGATGCTAAAGCTCTTCTTTGACTAGAAGGGCTATGCAAGGGTGTATGCCTAGAAGCTTTTGTTTAATAGGCTTGACATCATGGTTGGTGACTATGTTATGGGTAGCAATAGTAAGGTTGATTCCAAGAATTTCACTATAAGACCAAGTGAATGTTACACTTTGATCTTTGGAATAAAGAGGGAAAATCCTAAAGTTTCTTGGCATTCAATGATTGGCCAAGTTTGACAAGGTGGGGGTTGTTCAAAGTTCCTAAATTTATATCCATAGTGGGTTCATTCAACATGGTTGAGGTCTTGAGGGGAAAGGATTTGTGGATAGAAGAATCTAGGGCACCAAGGTAGGTGATAATATAATAATCATCCTAGCACTAGATGGTGTTAATGGTAGGAGAGTCATCTTCTATCATCTCAAGATGGGTCAATGGGATGGTTATGGTTGCCCCTTCCTTTTGATAAGTTAGGGGTCTAAGGCTGATCATATTAATGAAAAAAAAAAATTGGTAGGATTATGTCATCATCTTTATACACAAGTGGAGGTAAGGTCAGTGAGGAAGGGGCATCTTCCTCAACAATGGTAATGGCAGGTGGTTTGGGTTGCTTCTTATTGGGTAGGATGAAACCAAGGCCATGATTCTCATGCATCTTCTTGGTTTTGATGGTGACCAATTCATATGGGCCATGTTCATATCACCCAAGGCAAAATACTTTCCAAGAACACTTATGGAGGTATGTCTTAGTGAAGCTTAGTTTATCTAGGTAGGAGAAACTGATGGTAAATGGCCTAGGTAAAAGAGAGGTGGTAGAAGCACCAAAGGGTTTATCAATTACACCATAGAAAAAATTGGTCTGATAGTGGGGAGGTCTAAAGGGAATGATATTTCCTACATTGGGGTTATATCCTAACTGGTTGGTGAGTTGCCCATACTTGTGAGGAGTAGGGAAGGCATCAAGGGCTAAAAGGTGATACTCCCCCAATGAAAGGAGATGGAATGTTTATTCCAAAAGATCCATGGTGGGTATTTAGTCTAAAGGGATAGAGGAATTGGTAAATGTTTCATTAGTTAAAGGGGATATGATATCCACTTTGGTAGTTGAAGGTTGGATTTTAGCTATTAAGGGTGTGTTGGATGGGGGTATGAGGACATCATTAGGGTGGTAGGTCATGTTTCATGTTGAAAATGGTCTTGGGTTAGCTTTGAGGGTGATGACCTAGCCTTCATGCTCAAACTTGATGCAATGATGAAGGGTAGAGGGGACACAACCCATAGAACAGATCTAGGGTCATCCCAACAAAACATTGTATTGTAATTCACCTTCCACTACATAGAAAAGTTTAGGGAACATGTGGGGTCATAAATGGATATGGAGGATGATAGTTCCCAAGGTAGTGGCTATGGTATTATTTAATGATCAAAGGATGGCTAAGGTTTCAGACATAACATTATCTGATAGGTTAAGTTGGTTATAGGCATGGGAGGAGATGATGTTAATGTTATCTCCCCCATCAATCATGACCCATTTGATGTGAGTTTTGTTGATGTAAATATTAATAAAGAGAGGGTGATATGTGACCTTGAGATGGATGGAAGGTATTTGTGAATCCTTTAAGGTAATAAGGTTGGAAATTTGAAGGGTGCCAACAAAGGCTGCTATAGGTTGAGGGTCTTTGGGTTAGACCTCAATGGATTACAAAGCCTCTATGAGTGCTTGGTGGTGATGGGGAAAGATAGAGATCAACTCATACAATCTCATCTTCATCAAGGTATAGTGAATTTACTTGAGGATAACTCTCCTGATGGATTTTAAGGGGTTAGATTGGGAGGCACCTAAAATAAGTATCTTGGGTTTGGTCAAAAATGGATACAGTTGGGTGTACGTCAATTTGGAGATGGAAGAGGGATACATCCAAAAAATGAAAACCTTAGCCTTCCCCTTATCCTTTTGTTTTAATTTCATGACCACATTGATAGTATGGATAGAAGGAGAGGTTGAAATAATAGATTATTTAGACTCATCTTTACTTTGAGGTGAGAGTGGAGGAGTAGGTAAGCATTGAATACATATGGTTGTTAGTTAGATTGGTATGGGGACCAAAGGAGGTTTGTCTATTAATATATTTCCCTCATCATAAATCTAATGGATAATGGTTTAGAGAACTTTACAGTTCTTTGTATCATGACTGGGTATCCTATGATAATAACACACTTGGTAGTCATTTTACTAGATGGGTTTCAAAGCTAGAGGCTTAAATGGTTTGATGGGAGATAAGACTAAATAATAAGTTTGTAATAACCTATAGATAATAGTCAAATAAGATTTATCTAAAAGTGGTAAAGGTGTAGTGGTCTTTGCTTTAATGGTTGGGGTAAAAGGCCATTTGGAAATAGGTATGATGGTAGGTACTTTAAGTAGGGTGGTATGCTTGGTAGATGGATTTGATTTAGGCAAGGAGGTTGATAAGCTAGAGGTGGAGGATTACAAGGTAAGTAGCTTAGTTATTGTTATCTCTAAATCTTTAACCCTAAAAGAGGATGTTCATGCCTCTTCCAGATTTAGGCAAAGTTGGGACATTTCCAAGCATTTATGGGTGTGCCTATAGGGGAAATGAACCTCTAGGATTTAAAGAGATAGCTCCCTGAATGTGTCTTTACAAGACAATATTTGTTTAAACCGATTGAGTTAAGGGAAAAGAGTCAGAAGTTACAAAAAAGGAAAACTTATTCTAAGGGTGGTGATACACAAAAATTATCTTCCACACAAATGCCATATCCTAGTGCATGATGCAACAAAAGATAGGCTATTTCCAAGCTCTAAATAATTTATCACAAGTATTTAAACACAAAGGTGAGATGTTTAAAATGACACAAGGTGATTTTGAAAGGAAAACTTTGTACATTCCAAAATAGTAATACACATGTAAAAATTCAATACACTTAGACACACTCTATGTGACCTGTTAGAACTAGAACCCTTGCTCAGGCATGAAGGACAAAGGATAGAAGGATGAAGACCATCACTTGTTATCACTATTTGTCACTTACATACTCAGACAATTTTTAGAACTTCAAATGAAAGCTAACTAGTGGTAATGCTTAAAGGTAGGATATCATTCTAAAAAGGCTTTGCCATACTCTATGTGTCCTATTTTTTCACTAGCCAAGGGACTATATATAGAAAGAAGGGAAAGAGAAAGTAAATCCTTTAGCACCAAGGAGAGGAATCAATTTTTTTGAAGTCATCATTTTCAATTTTAACTATCTTTACAAAGGATGCTTGCTCAGGCCATTTGGCTAATCCATGTCATTACAAATTGTTACACATTTGGTCTTGCTCTCTCAAAGATGCTTTTCTAATGTTTGTGTCAATAGAATAAGGATATTCTTGGCTGAGTCATGGCATACAAATGGTTATTACAAGGGAGTCCACCTATTGTAGATTTGTCTCTTCTATTATATTTGGCTTTATCCTTCTTCTTTGATTAGTCCTCAAGGAATGACTCAAATCCTAGTTGATCAATGGTTATATGGGCTCTCTCCTAGGCTCGATGGATGAAGGATGCAAGCCCTTAGATCTAATTAAATCCTCTTGTTTTTAAACACCAATGGTTAGCTCACTGTCCCAAAATTTGATGCTTGTGAAACCATCATTTTACCTAGCCATTTCCTTCAGGCATCCTTTCTTCGACAATCCTTCCACTAACTATTTGCTTTAGACTTTCATTTCAAACAAAAAGTCCAAAACAATTTTCTCGTAGGCACTTTCCATCAAAAAATTTCCCTAAAATATTTCTCATGGGCTTCCTTCCCTTTGAATGGTCCATGTCCTTTTTGGGGCCTTTGGAGTATGGCTTATTGGAAGGATTGTTGTGGACAAAAATTCCACAATAATTCCTTTAGACTTTTTTCAAAGGTCACAACTTGGGAAGTGACCCTTGAGAACTTTCCAAAGGGAAATTTGGAAGGAAAGTGACCCTTCAAAACTTTTTGAAGGGAACTTTGGAAGGAAAGTGACCCTTTGTAAATTTCTGAAGGGCACTTTGGAAGGAAAGTGACCCTTTAAAAAATTTTGAAGGGCACTTTGGAGGAAAGTGGCCCTTCAAAAAAGTTTTAAAGGGCACTTTGGAAGAAAAGTGACCCTTTGAAACTTTTTGAATGGTACTTTGGAAGAAAGTGGCCCTTAAAAAAAGTTTTGAAGGGAATTTTGGAAGAAAAGTAAAACTTCAAACTTTTTTAAGGGCACTTTGGAGAAAAGTGGCCCTTCAGAAAATTTCTAAAGGGCACTTTGGAAGAGAAGTGACCCTTCATAACTTTCTGAAGGGCACTTTGGAGGAAAGTGGCCCTTCAAAAAAGTTTTGAAGGGGACTTTGGAAGGAAAGTGACCCTTCAAAACTTTTTGAAGGGAACTTTGGAGAGAGAAAAGACCCTTCAAAACTTTTTGAAGGGCAATCTGAAGAGAGAGAGAGAGACCCTTCACTTTGAAGGGAAAAGATAAAGGAAGAGAATTCTTTTAGACTTTTTGTCTAAGACAAAAAGGATGAAACAAAGGATTCCTTTAAGAAAATGTAAAGAGAGAATTATTTTAGACTTTTTGTCTGAGACAAAAAGTTTTAAAGAATTCCTAAGCTTAGATAAAAAACCTAAAATAAAGGAACCTTTCCAAAAGAGATAACACTTAGGCAAAAGGGGTGAAAAACACTTGATAAAGGCTAAAACAAAGCTTCTAAAGAAGAGAAAACAATTGGTTTCTTTCACAAGTCCTTCATAATTGAATTGAAAATAGACAAGAGATGTTAAACTTATCCAAAGGAAATTTCAAAACAAGGGTAATAAATTTGGCTAACATTCTTGGTGATTTCCAAGGGAGGTATACCTACTATGCCAAAGGCCAATCACCTAAATCTTTCCATTTGGCATGGAGTCATGCATATAGGCACTTCAAAGATAATTGAACAAGATTTGGAACAAAAACACACTACCTAGATTGATTCACATGCACAAGGTATAGATTCACACCAAATAAAAGGAAAGAAAACATACTTGTGCTACAAAGCACTTAGGGAACACAATAATGAACAAAAGGAAACACACACATCTAAACTAGTATTTACAAAAGGACAAGCAAGGGCTAATAGTAAGATTTCAAGTGTATCCCATTTATAGGGATAGGCAACTCTTCTCCATTCATTTTGGATAGTTGAAAGGAATTTATTTGCTTACACTTGTTGATAATGTAAGGGCCACTCCATAAAGTGTCAAACTTTATATGCTTACCTAGTTTTTCTCTATCTTCATCCCACTTCAAAACCAAGTCACCCTCATTGAACACTCTTCCACTTATCCTTTTGTTAAAGGATCTCTTCATGAGCACTTGATGGTGTTCCATGGCCTTGTGGGCATCATCCCTTGCCTCTTGTAGTTGCATTAGTTTTATCAACCTGACTTCCATTAGAGTGTTTTCAAGTAATTCCAACTGTTGTGCATGTTCCAAGGTAGGGATTTATTGGGATATGGACAACCTGGCTTCTCTTACATAAACAAGTACAAAGGAAGAGTTACCAATTGATTTCTTAGGAGTAATTCTATCTGCCCATAAATCTATCTTCAACTTTCTATGTCAGGCTCTTTGATTGTTCTCCAAGGCTCTCTTGATGATCTTGATGAGGTTCTTGTTGGTAGACTCAACCAATCTATTATCTTAAGGGTAATAATTGGATGAGGTACTCAAATGAACCCCATTCCTACCTGCCCAATCAAAATTTTTGGCACTTATGAAAGCAAGTACATTATCATAAATGATGATGTGAAGAACTCCAAACCTTGTTATAATGCTATCATAAAACTCCAAGATAGCATTTTCATTTGCCTCTTTCAGTACAATAGCTTCTACCCACCTTTTGAAGTAGTCAGTAGTAGTTAATATCCATTTGTGTCTAGTACTTGATGGAGGGTTGATCATACAAAAGAAATCAAGGCCCCATTGCATGAAAGGTTGGTCCACTTGGATAGGATTCAATAGAAGGGCTACAAGTTTATATTTGCCTATAAATAAGGTAAATTGAGGACACACCTTATCCTAATGATAATAGTCATTAAAAATACTAGGCCAATAGTAACCAACCCTCATTATTTTTTTAGTTATAGTTCTAAGAGAAAAATGACCTCCATTTACACCATTGTGAGAATCTTCCAGCAACATGTCAAATCGATCATTGTCAACACATCTTAAAAGCACACCATTTATGTCCTTTATAAAGAGAAAATTATCAAAAATGATATAGGGAATGGTCTACAATCTAAATTATATCCTTTAAGACTTGATCAAACCATTAGGACACTTACCATTTTGAAGAAAACTAATGATGTCTTGCATCAACTCTGAACTAGAACATGATTAATTGGTTGGGGTTAAACTTAGTTGATTAAGACCTCTTCTTTTGGATCTTATAGATCTAAAACTAAATGCATACATAATCCTAGTCCTCTCACCAAGGTTATCACCTTGATGTCCATGTCATACTCTATCACCTTTGTCATCTAGCCAACTCTTTTTTTTTTTGAGGTCTTTGCTCAAGAGAAACTCTTTGGTGCTGGGATGAGAAATCATGACATGTATCTTATTTTTTTATACCATGTGTTTAAATTTTTTCAATACCCTTATCAATTTCAAAGCTTGCTTCTCAACAAATGTATATATAACCTCATAGTTTTCCAATCCTTGGTTGAAGAATGCAATTGGTTGCTCAATCTCTTCATCATTCTTTTGCATCAACATGGCTAAGAGTGTATCAAGGTTGGCAAAGGTATAGATTATGAAATGCTTGGAAATTTTTAGGTTCAAAAGAGTGGGATATTTTGTAATTACTTGCTTGATTGTCTCAAAACTACTCTTTCCCTCCTTTGTCCAAGTAAAAACTTGTTTCTTTTTTAGCATGGTTGTGATAGGCTTTACCACAACTATAAAGTCTAGAATAAACCTTCTAAAAAAAATTATTTTCCCCAAGAAGCTTTTTAGTCCCTTCTTGTGTTGAGGCAATGATAAAACTAGGATAGCCTCAGTCCTTTTGGGGTCAATAGACAAGACTCTTTCTAAATTAATGTGTCCCAAAAGTTTACCTTCATGAAAAATAAAGATGCACTTTTTTGGAGTAATGGATATGCCATACTCCCTACATTTTTCAAACACCTACCTTAGATGTTTCATATGATTAGAAACATCTTTTGAAAAAATAGTTACATCATCTAGGTACACAAGTATAAACTTATTGATCAAACCTTTAAAATCCATGTCCATTTCTCTTTGAAAAGTGGCTCCACCATTGGACAAACCAAAAGGCATCTTCTTATAGGTAATGGTTCCCTATTTGGTGGTGAAGGTTGTCTTGGACTGATCTTCATTTACTAACATTTAGTTGTAACCTAAATAACCATCAAGAAGAAAGAAGTGTTAAGAACCTGAAACAACTTGAAAAAATTGTCCCTTGGAGGGTAATGGATAATGATCCTTAAGAGACACTCTATTAAGATCTTGAAAATCCACACACAGCCTAATTTCTCCATTCTTCTTTTGGACAGGCACAAGATTGGACACCCAAGTTGAGTGTTTAATAGGAAATATAATCCTAGACTCAATTAACTTGGTCAACTATTTCTTCATGAGTTCCTCTATCTTGGGATTGATAGGCCTTTACTTTTGCCTAAACAATTTAGCTCTAGGTTCTAACTCAATGGTATGATGAGATAAATTTAGATCAAACCCTTTCAATTCTTTATACTCCCAAGCAAAGATGTCATGAAACTCTTTGCACAATTCAGTAAAACCCTACCTATCGGGCTGAGAACATACCTTGCCAATTTTCAAAAGTTTGTCCTTGAAAATTAGGAATCTTTCATAGTTCTATTCCTTTGTTGATATGCTCACTCTTTCTTTCTTCTTTTTATCATCCTCATTAAAAACACTCTTTAAGGTAATCAGCCCTGTAGGTATCTTATTTGTCTTCAGCTGAATGATTTTCTCTTTATATTTATATGTAGTGTCCTTTGGTTTCTTGAGGAGAAACATGCCTTATTTTTCAAGAAATGTAAAATATATTAATCACTCTCAAACACTTTCTATGATACTTCATTGTTTGGAATATAAGGCCTCACAATGATCTTGATATGTGACTACCCCTTCTCCTTCCATACATCAATAACTATGTCAAACTGTGCTCCTATGGCAGCCAACCTATCAACATGTTTATTTGAACCCCTAAGGATGGGCTATATGTTGAAGGTGTCAAAGTATTCAAGTAGGTCCCATACCCTATGATTGTAGGACTTAAGCGAGGGATTCTTGGTTTTATCCTAATTTCTTACTTGGTGGATGACCAATTCACTATCTCCATAAACTTCTAGATCCTTGATCCCTCTCTTCTTTTCCCATTGGAGACCATGGACTATGCCTTTATATTTTGCCACATTGTAGGTAAAACTGAAGTGGAATCTATATGAGGAGTAGTATTGATTCTATAATGGAGAAACTAACATAATTCTAGCTCTTGCACCTACTTTACTTCTTGAACCATCAAAAAACATCTCCCATATGCCATAAATTTTGTGATCTTCATTAGTGAGTGAAGGGATTGGAACATCCCCTTCACACATACAATAAACTCCCAAATCAGTCTCTTCAATGAAATTATATGGCTCAATTCCATGTTTTTTAGTGTTGTATTTATCAAGGAAGAGATTAGAAATACCTTCAAGGGGGGAAGATGCTTCACCATCCATAACATTTTTAGATTCTTTGCAAATTAGACAATTTTAATTTGAGTGTGTCTCCATGTATGGATCAATATGAACCTTGCCAAGGTTTGAGTCCTTATAGTCACCTTGGCTCTATATCTCATTTTAAAATATATAAAATACCAATCAGTAGAAAGGTACCCTCCTATCTTACCCATAAAATCTCTTGAAAAGCAGATAGCAAAATAGGTTGGAAGGTCTACCACCACAATGTCTTGAAAATTTGGAAAACTTAGGCAATCATGTAGGAAGACCTTTAGACCTTTGAATATATATTATTTGTAGTCCCATAAAGATGCAATACACTCTTGTTATGTGGCTCATATTTTAATTCTAGCTTATGAGCCACCACTTTAGGCATAACAGTGATACTAGCTCCACTATCCACAATGCAATTATGAACCAACTTATCTCCTAGTATGAGGGTGAGATAGAAGGGTGGAGGCCTTTTAGACTTGGTCAAGGGATCTAAGACATGGCTTTAATTATTGGTAAGAGCTACACCATTGTGCTTTGAAGTTTGAGGGGTTACATGAATGTTTTCAAGCTATTCTTGCAAAAACTCCTTCTGACTAGGTATATGCAAGACTTCCCAAAGAGATATGCTTGTCTCGGCATTCTTCAAAGAATCAATAATGTTTAGAGAGGGAGAATTAAAATTTTATTAGACATTTGAAGGTAGATAAGGAGTCTAAACCTACTATGTTATAAGTTTGACAATCCTACCTACATTTTGATTTTGATGAGGAGCATGACTTACAAAAGGTATAACATTAGGATTTACACCTTGTGGCCTTGGAGAGGAATCACTTGGAGTTACATGCACTCCTTGATCTTCTCCTAATTCTCTCTTCTTGGCTCTTGTGTTGGCTGTAATTGACATGTTTTTATTTAACATGTAATCATCCTTCACTTAAAAGTTCATCATACCTATGCTTTAGTTGTTCCCCTCTCCATGAACATCCCTTTACATGAGGTTCACTTCTTATACTATTACATAGGGAGTAGATTATTCTTGTTCCATAAAATCTTAGATATATTCTCAATTACCATACATGAATTGACTTTAAAGCTATCCTTATTGGTCTAAGTGATGCTTTCCTTGGACCAGATTAACACGTACTAGAACAATAACCTTAATGGAAGGTGTAGGACCAAGATTATAGGCATTAGGTTGCCTATTAAAACCTTGATGAGCTTGTCATCTTCCTTGATAGCTATATTGGGGTGGATCTCTATATCCTTGTTGAGGATAGTATTGATGGTTAAGTGGATCACTTGTCTATAACTAAGCTTGCTTGAGCTGAGCTTGTAATGACTAAATTTATTCATCTTTATCCATAACACCATCTACTTTCTTGGGAAAGGATCTTGGCTTGACATTAGCATTAGTAACTTATGTTACGCTTGGAGTTTCCACTGAATTATGAGACAACAAGGGTATATGAACTCTTAAAGGTAGCTTTCCAGCCTATATCATATTATTCTCAACTTCAATGGCTATCTCATATGCATCAAGTAGAGTGAATCCTACCATAGATTGTAACATCACTGATACATCAATACCAATACATTTGAGATAGGTGAGGAACATAAATCTTGGAGGAGATCTCATGATAGGTAGTAACCTATGCCATGTCCTTTAAAATCTTTCATTGAAATCCCCCATAGATTCATTAAGACCTCTCTTTATCACATTGAGTTGATAGATCAATGAAGTGTGGTCACTCTTATTCTCAAATCTAGTCACCGGAAATTCCCCAAATCCATCCCAAATTGTAATGCAACCACCTTCCAAAGTCCTATACCATTCAAGTCCTTTGCCTTTTAGAGACATAGTAAGCAATCTAATGGCTATGTTGGCTTAGGTGACATTGTGAAAATTAAAAAAAAATTGAGATGTCCCTAATATGCTCAAATGGGGTAATAGGACCCTTTCCATTGAAACAAAGGATACTCTTAGTAGCATTAAGAGGAATAGGGTCGTATACAAGAAGTTTAATCAAATTTTGTGTGTTAAAGGCTGGGAAAGGTTTTTATCTCTCCATTTCTCTTCTTTATTCTTGATCTCCTATTTTTCCAACCTCCTCAAATTCTTCTTATTCTCCAAAATCTCTTTGCCAAGGATATCTAAGCATTGGGAATGGTTCAGGGCATTTTTCTTCAAGAAGAGCTTTAGCTAGAAGGGCTTGATCGAAAGTCCTAGATGACCTAGTGAGGAACATGAAGCATAATATGGGAAACTTGATCAAGAACCATATATTCTCACCTTTTGGAGTCACTAAATTTTTTATTAAGAGTAAAAACTCAAGTAGGTTAATACTAACATTCACCTTGACATGTAAATAACTAGGAACTGGGGTCCTAGTAGGCATACCAAAATTATTGTCTCCAAATCTTTAACCCTAGAAGAGGATGTTTAGGCCTCTTCTAGATTTAGGCAATATTGGGACATTTATAGGTGCATGGGTGTTCATATAGGGGAAATGAAACTCTAATATTTAAAGGGATAGCTCCCTAAATGTGTCTTTGTAAGACAATATATATTTAAACTAGTTAAGGGAAAAGACTCAGAAGTTACAAAAAAGGAAAACTTATTCTAAGGGTGGAGATAAACTAAAGTTATCTTCCACATTAATGTCATATCCTAGTACATGATGCAACAAAAGACATAGGATATTTCCAAGATCTAAAGAATCTAACACAAGTATTTTAACATAGAGGTGAGATGTGTAAAATGACACAAGGTAAATGAGTCTGAAAGGCAAACTTTGCACATTCTAAAATAATAATACACATGCAAAAATTCAATACACTTAGACACACTCTGTGTGACCTAATAAAACTAGAACCCTTACTCAAGCATGAAGGATAAAGGATAAAAGGATGAAGGCCATCACTTTTTGTCACTATTTATCACTTACACACTTAGACAATGTTTATAACTTCAAAGAAAAGTTGACTGGTGGTAATGCTTCAAGGCAAGATATCATTCTAGTAAGGCTTTGTCATACTTTGTGTGTCCTATTTTTCACTAGACAAGGGGTTGTATATATAGAAAGAATGAAAAGAGAAAGGAAAGCCTTTGGCACCAAGGAAAGGAATTAATTTGTTTGAAGTCACCATATTTAGCTATAACCATATTTACAAAAGATGCTTGCTCAGGCCATTTGGTTGATCCATGTCATCATAAGTTATTACACATTTGGTCCTACTCTATAAAAGATGCTTTTCTAATGTTTTCATCAATAGAATAAGGATATTCTTGGCTGATTCAAGGCATCAAAATGATTATTACAATGGAGTCCACCCATTACATATTTATCTCTTCCATTCTATGTGTCTTTGTCTTTCTTCTTTGATTGGTCCTCAAGGAATGACTCAGATCCTGGTTGATCAATGGTGATATGGGCTCTCTCCTTGGCTCAATAGATGAAGGATGTGAGCCCTTAGATTTGCTTTAATCCTCTTGTGTTTGAACACCAATGGTTAACTCACTATCTCAAAATTTAATGTTTATGCAACTATCATTTTACCTAGCCATTTCCTTCAGGCATCCTTCCTTTAGCAATCCTTCTATAGACTATTTGTTTCAAACAAAAAGTTTGAAACAATTTTCCCATGAGCACTTTCCATCAAACATTTTCCATAAAATATTTCTCATGGGCTCCCTTACCTTTGAACGGTCCATGTCCTTTTTCAATCCTTTTGAGTATGGCTTGTTATAAGGATTGTTGCAGATAAAAAGTCTGCATCAATTCCTTCAAACTTCTTTCAGAGGTCATAGCTTGGGAAGTGACCCTTCAAAACTTTCAAAAGGGAACTTTGGAAGGAAAGTGACCCTTTAGAAATTTTTAAAGGGTACTTTGGAAGGAAAGTGACACTTCAAAAATTTTCAAAGGGAACTTTGGAGGAAAGTGACCCTTCAAAAAAGTTTTGAAGGGCACTTTGCAAGAAAAGTGACCCTTCAGAGCTTTCTAAAGGGAACTTTGGAGGAAAGTGACCATTCAAAAAAAATTTGAAGGGCACTTTGGAAGAAAGTGTCCCTTTAAAAAAGTTTTGAAGGGCACTTTGGAACAAAAGTGACCCTTCAAAACTTTTTGAAGGGCACTTTGGAGGAAAGTAGCCCTTCAAAAAAGTTCTGAAGGGAAATTTAGAAGAGAAGTGACCCTTCAAAAAAAATTTGAAGGGAAATTTGGAGGAAAGTGGCCCTTCAAAAAAGTTTCGAAGGGAACTTTGGAAGGAAAATGACCCTTCAAGGGCACTTTGGAGAGAGAAAAGACCATTCAAAACTTTTTGAATGGCAATTTGAAGAGAGAGACCCTTCAAAAAAGTTTTGAAGGGAAAATTTTGAAGGGAAAAGACAAAGGAAGAGAATTCTTTCAGAGTTTTTGTCTAAGATAAAAAGGTTGAAACAAAGGATTCTTTTGGGAAAAGGCAAAGAGAGAATTCTTTTGGACTTTTTGTCTGAGATAGAAAGTTTGAAAGAATTCATAGGCTTGGACAAAAAATCCAAAACAAAGGAACCTTCCCAAAAGAGATAATAATTAGGCAAAAGGGGTGAAAAACACTTGAACAAGGCTAAAACAATGCTTTTAAAGAAGAGAAAACAACTAGCTTATTTCAAGAGTCATTCACAATTAAATTTAAAATAGACAAGAAATGTTAAACTTAGCCAAAGGAAATTTCAAAATAAGGGTAAGAAATTTGGCTAACAGGTATTACTAGTGCGGTGAAGAGAGGTGCATCAAAAAGAAATTGTGAAGGTGTAACCAAAAGAGGTGGTGGGGTTGTGATAGAGATAATGGGATTCCTACTCAAGGTATAAAGATGAGGCCCCAAAATGGAGGGCAAGGTTGAGGGAGGAAAAATTTGGGGATTAGGGTCTTTAGGTAGTTTTACCTCTTTGGTTACTTTTGTTTAGCACTTAGCTGGTGGGTTTGAAGGGGTTAGGTATACTTTCATAGATGGGTGACTAAGGATTTTGGTTGTTTTTGTTGGGGTGATAGAAGAGGGCTTGGTTATTTGGGTATTAGTTGACTTAAGTGGTTGGAGGTTGGTTGAATTGGTATAGGTCTTGGTTGATTGGATGGAGGTTTTTGGTTGGTTGTGTAGATATGGTAATAGGTTGGTTAATATAAGTGGTGGGTTGGTCCTCCAAAGAAAGGGTTGGAGGTTTTAATCTAGTAATATAAGGGAGACCTAGTTACTTTCAAAATTTATCTTGGTATAAGTTGGGTTTGGAAACAAATTCCAATCTCTGAACTAGTCTAGAGAATGGTTTATGAATCAATTTAAATCCCTAGGTAGTACGTTCAAATGATAGACCCATAGGTTAGGGAAGGGGGATGGTAACCTTGTCATCTTCCTTAATCAAAGGATTCAAGGTTGATATAGGTGGATCCTCTATGAGAGGATTGGATATGGTGACTTTTTCCTTGGGAATGATCTCTAAAGGAGGGGTAGGTTACACGGTAGTTGAAGGTGAAGGCAAGGTAGCAATGATTGGTTGTTTTAATATGTCAGTTGAAAGGGAGGATAGTGGCTTCACTACCTCAATAAGTGAGAGGGATAGGATGGTGCTTCCTTAGTTTGAGTTTCTGAAGGAAGGGAAGGTAAGTCCATTACTAAATAAATGGAGGAGGTAGAGGATCAAAAGATTGGGTACTAGTTGGTTTGATAATGAGTACATCAAGGACCATGTTGATTGTATGGGTATCATGAGAACAATCAATGTTTTTGATCTCATTATTAGTAGGAGCATGGTTTGGGAAAGGTTACCTAAATATATCAAGGGATTGGTTTGATGGTGTATTGGGGTTGTCCAATGTGATCTTCCCCTTGTTAATGAGGGATTAGACAAGGCTCTTAAAGGTGTTACACCTACTAACATCATATCCTATTACCTAATGAAAGGCACACAAATCATTCTCATTTTACCAACTACGTGTAGGATGAGAGGCATCAAACTATTGAGGAGGTTTAATAAGATTAAGTTGAATGATATTTGATTTCAATAATTTCTCCAAGATGGAAGCATAGGATTCTCCAAGTGGAGTGAATTACTTATGGTTATTCCATTTTTGGTTCCTCATGTTTTGCTTTGAGGAACTAGAGGACTATGGTTGGTTGACAGAAGGTGAAGGAGTGGCCTTAAGGATAACCACATTTGTGGTTCCCTTGCTCTTGGTATTGGACTAGTTGCTCAACTTATAGGAAGAGGCCTCATTGGTTTTATAGGTGGAGTTCTTATTTTGGAGCTTTAGCTTTCCTTCATTAATGGATATGTTCTCTAACTTATGCATCATGGTAAAAGATTCATTGAAGGTTTAGAAGCATTGGAAATGCATTGTAGAGGAGATATGCTTAGCACATGCCTGAGCAAAGAGCTCTATGAGTTTGGGTTGAAGTAGGGAGAAAGAAATTTGGTTAATTAGGCTCCTCTAATGAGCTACAAAAGTAGCAATGGATTCATCCTCAAAGTTTTGGATAGAGTAGAGGTTGGTGATAGAATTTTTTTGGGATATATTGATTAAAAATTGGTCTAATAAGGTTTGATCCAGTTGGGTGAAGGAGAAAAGGGAGTGCTTGGGCATGGCACTATACCAATCTAATGTCAAACCTACTAGAGACATGGGGAAGGTATGGATAATATGGGAATAATCATAGGTGATGAGATAAAAATCATGTATAAATTCCCTAAGATGTTGTTTGGGATCCTCCTTACTTTGAAATTTAAAAAACTTGGGAAGTTCCCATTGGGGAAGATATGGCTTGATAGGTATGGATGGATGGATGGGCCATTAAAGATTTGGTCCTATGATAAGATGTTGTAAACACCCAAAATGGATGAATATAAGGTAGTCATCTTATCCATAAGCATCTTCATTAGGTCTACTTGGGGTTGTGCACTCAAAAGGTTATAAGATACATACTATTGTGGTGGTTAGGTGACATACTGATAGTGGGTAGAAGGTTGGGTAGCTACCACATACTGGTAAGTAGATGCCAATGATTAGGTGGAAGATACATAAGGGTAGGTATATGTAGGTGGTTAGGTAGTGGGTATGGGCGCATACCCTTATATGTTATAGATGTATCCAAATTTTGATGCAAGGGGTGCTTGCTAGATAGGAGTGGTAGTTGGGTTGGTGATCAATGGAAGGGTGGTGACCCTTGTACTAATCAGTGGCAAAGTAAAGGGTATGGATACCACAAAGATTTAAAGCAGAGTAGTGTTTGATGTATTGGGTGTAGCTGAAGGAAGGTTGGTAGATCTAGAGGTAGGCACTCCTATTATAAAAGAGTGGTTAGTAGGAATGGAAGGTATAAGGGTAGCAGTAGTTTGGGTTAGTTGGTTTTCTATGGTAGTATCAAAGGGGTTATTAGTTTAAGAGGAATCTTGGGTAGTCAATGGTTGGGTAGTAACCATGGAAATAGAGGTACTCCCCATGAGGTGGAGAGGCATACCATAAGGCATATCCATGGGTGGTGCTTAAGCTCGGATATGGTAAGACATGGTCATAAGATAATGTTGAAATGCTATGGGATTGTTATCGAGGAAAGTGGAAAAGTTCACGTCTCCTTGAAGATCCTCATGAGGGAAAGTAGGACATTTTGAGGGGCGAGGAGAGTCTACTGGTTCATTAATGTATTTCATGGATGAAAAGGTGGAATAATTAGGTTGGCTTGGTAATTGGTTTTTCTTTGAAAGGTCTCTTTTATTCTAGCAAGTGAGAACCATATGAGATAGGGGAGATAGAAAGAATACATAGCCTCACTACTCAAATAGAGAGAAGATAAGAAATGATCAAAGAAATCAAATAACACTCTAAAAAATATGTTAACCCCTAGAGTTTTAATTAATCTTGCTTTTGGCTTATACCTTAAGTTGTGTGACTAAAATTGGTTTGAAGAGTGAGTACTAGAGAAGAATTATAAGGTTAGTTTCAAGTTGTGTTTAGGCACTCAAAAAAAATTTGTATTGAAATCATTATGTGGCTTGGTATTGGGGCCTACCCCCTAACTTCACACATCATAGCAATAAGGGTGGCAGGTGCTTAGCCAATATATATTGATATATAGAGATTATACTCAACTAGAGAGATAAGTTAGTTCTCACCTTGGTAATGACCTCCAAGTGGGATTGTTAGGAAAGGGTAAGGTTACCGCTAGGTGATAAAATCCTAGTAGGGCCTTGTCTCAAGTTTTTTTATGTTTAATTAATGAAAGTGGTTTGGTTGAGTGTGTGCAATAAAGAGTGAAGCTATAATAGATTAATTTGCTTTTAATTCAATCTATATGAACTAAAATTTCAAGCAGTTGATGTATGCACTTAATTTTAAGCCCAAAAGAAACTTTTGATTTTATTAATGAACATAGAATAGAGAGAGAATGCAAGAAAACAAGAACCCAAGTAAAGACACAAGGGTCCCACCGAGTGTGAAATAATTTTTTAGTAAATTTTTACTTATTATTTCAAAAAGGGAAAAGAAGAAACTAAATAGGGTATGTGTTTAATCGAAAGATTATGAAGAGCTCCTCTTTGGATTGGGAGGATAACTTGTAATTAAAAAAACACTAAAGAAAATTTGTTTGTTAGATAGATAGTTCAGTGGATTTCCTAACAATAGCTATATCTTGAAAGTAAGATCTTTCTTAGGGGATATCAATCCACACATTCTAAATAATTAAGTTTATAAAACATAATAGAAGGTACTTGCATCAATATTCAAAGGTACTAAAATTGAATGCAAGAATGCTTGCTTAATAATTAGACTAAAAATGATTAAAATAGCAATAAAATAATTGATTCTAGTGCTAGATGGTTGGGGTATGCTTTAAAATATCAGGTAGGGGTCTATAAACAAGTAGGTACATAGAGAATCAGGTTTAGTTAGGGGTGGGTAGGTGAGAAAAACATGATAGAATATATTGCCACAGTGACCATCGACGGTTGGGTTGATTGTAATTAGTTAAGGTGATCATCAATAGTCAAGGTGACTATTATCAGTTAGAAATACCATTGGTAGTTGAGACAACCATGATTATTATTTATAGATCTAGGTTGATAACATGCTAATCGATGGGACCACAAAGTGGATTATTGAGAGATGGGTTGGTGTTGGGCTAGATGTGAAAAGAAAATAAAGTAATTAAATAATAAAAATCAAATACTTATCTTTAAAAAAGTTGATTAGGTGGA
Organism: Torreya grandis; assembly: GCA_037957365.1. Lineage (NCBI taxonomy): Eukaryota > Viridiplantae > Streptophyta > Pinopsida > Cupressales > Taxaceae > Torreya > Torreya grandis. The sequence goes on along the minus strand of JARHVA010000095.1, from coordinate 8,107,230 downwards.
TATTAGAGGTGATTGACCTATTAGTGTAATTTGACATGATTCTGGTAGAATAACAGTACTTGGCACTTTGATAGAGCTACAGTGATAAGTTGGCTCTCTAACATGGTAGCCAGTTCATTAGATTACTGATGATGATTGACTTGTAAATAGAGAATTCTAGATGCATAAGCTCTTGATAATAATTGCAGATAATTTTCACCTCTTTCTTCCTCTCTTCTTATATGTAAGGCAAGAGAGTTGTAACAAGATGTGAATTGGGATTCCTAATTTTAACTTACATATATAATGGCTCATAACTAGATTTAGATGAGTTATTTTTAGAAAATAAAGGTGGATGAGTTTGTATGTTGGTGGTTAAGGAGGTGCACCCTGACCATCAATGGTCAAGGTGACCATCGGTGATCAACTTGACCATCAATGGTCGAGGGTGAAGGGTTAAAATTGGGTAAAGCTAAGGTTAAGCTAGTTTGGTCAAACTAACTATGGTTAGGTTTAGTTAGGGATCAAAGGGTCAGATTGGTCTCAAAAAGGTCTGAGGGTGGTCAAGGGAATTACATGACATTTGGAATCATGATGTGTGGATTTTTTATGTCTACAGGGGAATTCAACAAACTCTTTGGTGTTACTTTCTCATGCAAGTACCCAATCTTCATAATAGATTGATAAATCTGTAAGGGGTCCTGAGGAATGGAGAACATGTTGTGGGAAGGTAGGCCAATTTTACTTTTCATGTATATAGCCTTCATGCAATGATCTATATACTACATTTATTGACCTAATACTTGTGTGGCTAAGAGAATTTCTTCAGAGTCCTTAAGGTCAAAATTCCTCTTATTTTGACAAACCTAATTTGAGTGTCTTGACTTCGATAAAGAGTTCCTCTACCTTGGTTTTTCCCTCATTCTCCCCTCCACCCATTTCATTCCCTCCTTGACAAACAAATTATGATTCTAAATATGTTTTCCCTCTTCTATTATTTCTTATTCACCTCTTAAAACATGGTAGCATGACTATGTTTTAGTTTTATCTATCCTTAGATAAAAACATGTTTTAGTAACTATGGATTACACCCTTATACCATTTATTTACCACACCATCTCATTATCATACTAGTCATGTCATTAGATGGTTGTGTTTTCTTATATTACATCTTAGAACAAGAACTAAGTTTGATTCTTCATCCTTTATAGCATTTTTATTTTCATTTCTCCATCATGTTCTTGTTTGATTTTTACATACTTCACTTATCTTACATATGACATTTTCCATTATTATATATTTCTCTTTATGATTTTTGCCTGTCTTACATGATCTTACTTTTCCCTTTCTTACATATCTTTGTTCAAGTTTTCTTGCATGGATATTTTATTTATTATTCATGTTTTACATACTTTTCCAAGATGATTTATTGTGTTTTCCTATCATTTGTCATTATTTTTCCAATCATTTGTCACTTATTTTCCAATCATTTGTCATTTATTTTCCAAACATTTGTCATTCTTTTACCATCCTTTTAACATTTATTTTCCAAACATTTGTCATTCTTTTACCATCCTTTTAACATTTATTTGCCTTATATATTTTAATCGTGACTTAACAAATTAAGCTAACCCTTTCATTTTCCCCTCCCTAGTACTGCATTATATTTCTAGAATTTCTAGATCAGTTCACAAACTATACTAGGTTGATAGTTTGCAAAATGTATAGGGTTGACATATACCTACTAGGCTGGTAGTATGGAATTTGACTATTTTTAGCCTACTAGGTTGACTGGGTTGACCTAGTTGTTTCTACCTTGTTATTACTCTGATTCCTTATTTTACCCATATCTTTGTTTCTAATCATCCATTTTATAAACCATAACATGTGTTAGATTCATGATGATGTAAAGAATCTTTTCCACTACCATATGCCTATATTCCAAAAAAAATGTTTTTTGGCTATTTTTTGCAATACTTTGTATAGGTTCATATAGTGTTCTTTACATTAGACACATTCACATTTCTTACAGTCTACTTTTTTATCTAAAACATTAATGTAAGTTAAAGGTATGTTTTTTAAATATAGTTCTTTCATTTATCTCATTTTATACTTACTACACTTTACCTAGCATCAGTGTTGTGTGTTATTATGTTTTATCCTAAAGCACCATCTTGTGTTGCCCTTATGTGACACTTGATGAGTTTCAAGTGGGTCATATGTATACACATAATATTTTAAAACTTTTATTGATTATTGATTATTTATATCTTGCAAGAACCTTTTGATTCTCAATCTCTCTAAGTGCATGCATTAAGAGGTACATTAGGAAAGAGGTGGGTAGACCATTAGTGCTTCATAATATTATTGTTCCTTTTACCACTTTCCATCTACATGCTTATCTCCTAAAACCATTTACCTTAATATTTTTCTTCTCATTCCTACCCATTCTAGTCATTTTCCTCTTTCCATCGTCCTTTTCTTACCTTAACACCCTTTTGGACAGTCAGTTGTAATAGGTCGACTAGGTTGACCCATTAGATTTTAGGGGTATTTTTCACTTTCTTAGCTTGTTAGCCTTTCGGTCAACCTAGGTTAGACCTAGTGAATTATCCCCAAAAACACACTGGGTTGACTAGGTCAACCCTATATAGCTAATGTTTCCAATAAAATTTAAGGCAAGATTTGCCTATAAATACAAGATCATTTCCTACCATTTCATAAGAGAATAATAATTAGCAAAAAAGTACAAACAAACATCTGCTTATTGACCATTTTAATTGAAGAATAAATCTTAGGGTTCTATACTTTCTTTGGAGACATGGATCTTTTCTTGTAGAGAATGATTTTGGATTTTTAGATAGGTTGTGTAGCCTAGAGTTAATTTATCTTGGTTATTCTTACATACCACAACAATCTCTTGTGAAACACCTTAGCCAAGGGAAAGATTTAGGCTCGATGGGTTTATCTTCAAAGGTAAGTATTCCTAAATTTATTTATCCTTTGTAATAATAGATAGATGATGCATTTGTATTCTTCTCCCATTTATTAGGATTATATATACGTTAAAATGAGTATATATCTTTTAATACATGTTTAGTTTAGTTATTTTATTGTTTCTAACCCCCACTTTGTGCCACAAGCTTTGGTGTGCACTAGATTAGATTTATTTTCTTATCATTAGAATAGGTGAATTTTTTAAACCTTAAGAATCCATTAGGGTTGTTGTGTGATTGTGTTATATTTTAGGCTTTGAAACCCTTCCTAGCATGATATGTTGTGACAATTTATCCCCTAATTGGGTCTAGCATATCCTTGTATTGGTCATGCTCTTGCTTAACAAGTGTATCCCTAATTATAAGTGTAGGTATTCTCTATCTTCTTCAAGCCAAGATTGATTTATAGACATGATGTATTTTTGATTGCATACAAAACCTCTTTATACAACATATCATTTTTAGAGAATGAATAGATCAAGTGGTAGATCCATGAAATCATGGATAATGGACACATCATGCCAAAATCATCGCCTTGCAGAAGCCCAATTATGTTTGCACTAAATAAGGATGAGACATGAGGTTGTGAATCAATTGGAAAAAAATTAAAGTGAAGAACTATTATCCTCATCTAAATATTAAGGCATTTTTCTGCCATATCTATGGTGTAGAAGTCTTTTCCAAAATTGATCTTAAGTTTAGGTATCATCATATTCATGTTGAACCTCTAGACATTTGGAAAATAGTCTTAAAAATAAATGAAGGACTAATTGAATAGTTCGTTATGCCTTTTAGGTTAACTCACAAGCGAATTCATTTATTAATATGTTGAATGACATCCTTAGGCCCTTTAACTATGTAATTTTTTAAATCTACCTTTATGACATATTAATCTTTAGAAAACATGGATGAATATCTACACCTTGTTGAACTAGTGTTTTCCATTTTTCAAAATCACATTTTTATAATAACATGAATAAATGTTCATTTTTCATGCAAGAGATAGAATATTTGGGATACATTACACAAACAAAGAGTGCATGTGTTAACCTAACCAAGATTCAAGTTATACAAGAATGGGAAACACCAAATAAATTTACATAGATTCAAATATTCTCTGAATTAGAAAATTATACAAGATATTTGTGTTTAGTTTTTATCCTTTGAACCAAGCTACCAAAGGTGGAACTAAATAAAGTTTCATTTAGTTAGATACACAACAAAGATAATTCAATGAACTAAAATTCAAACTATATTTTGGGCTAGTATTTATGTTATTTGACTATAAATTTGGAAGATCATCCTATTCATTTAGTAATAAAATTGACTATCACAAATGGGTATTGACAGCATAACAAGTCCTAGAAAAGATTTAATTTCTATTATAATGAATTAAAAAACATGTGATTGGAATCAAAGATAATTTTATAGCATATATTTACATCAGATGATGAGGGGGTGATTAGGGATGGTGAGTGTCAGTGATAGAGTGATGAGGGATGATGAGGGTTAATGAGGGAGTGATTAGGGATGAAGATGCATGAGGAAAGAGTGATTAGGGATTATGAGGGATGCGGAGGGAGTGATTATGTATGATGAGGGATGGTGATAGTCAATGAAGGAGTGATTAGGGATGACAATCCTAAGTGATTAGAGATGATGAGGTATAATTAAGGTCAATGAAGGAGCGATTATGGACAAGGATGGATGAGGAGTTAATGAAAAGGGATGAATAAAAATGATGAGGAAGAAATTAGGGATGATGAGGGATGAGTCAAGAGTTATTAAGGATGATGAGGGATGAGGAAAGAATGATTAGGTATGATAGGGATAGTGAGGGTCAATAGAAAAGTGATTATGAATGGTAAGGGAGTGATTAGAGATAACTAGGGATAGTGAGTGTTAATGAGGGAGTGATTATGGACAATGAGGAATGATGAGAGAGTGATTATGGGTGATGAGGGATGATCAAGAAGTGATCAGGGATGAGGGAGGGATGATGAACAAGTTAAATTAACACAAAGTGGTCATTTGATGTGTGTAGGTCATCAATGTGACCTACACTTCCCCAATCACATCACTTTAGATCAATTTCAAAGTGAGTTATTTTAAAACCATAATTTTGACAAACTTAGGACTCCTAAAAATGCCAAGAATCAATGTGGAAGGCATAAAAACCTTTAAAATGACTATATGTTTACAAAAAATGGACATCAATTACAAAATTTATGTCTTGAAATCTCCAAGTTTAATACTTAAACCTTTAAAATATCTAAGTACTAACCATATTTGATTTTGAAAAACTATTTTTTACATCGTAAGGTATGTAGCTATGAGACCAACTCTATCGAATGCATAGTGACCCTAATTTCTTATTTTTACTAAAATAAATTTAAAGTATAAGGAAATAAATCTAACATTTATATTGTTACATTTATTTCCTTATACTTAACATTTAGAGTAGTAAATATAAGCTTCAGGTCAAGATTGGCATCATGTAAATGTTCACATTATTTTATGTGTAAAATAATAGGAATGCGATCACATTATTGCATTTATAATAACATGATTGTGTTATATAATAATGTGGTCACATTATAAAATAATGTGGTCACATTATATAATAATGTGGTTGCCTTATATAATAATGTGATCACCTTATAATTAAAATTATCATATTACTAACATGATCACATTATTAAGGCAATCATGTTATTTGAATTTGAATTAAAATACCAAGATGTTTGGCTCAGGAATGGCTTGGATTCCCGAGCCAAAGGATTAGACCTATCAATCTATAGGCAAGACTGTGTGTTTTGATTAAAAAAACAACAAAATTCAACTTTGATCACCAAACACACTACAAATTTCAATGGTAAAATTTAAAAACTTAATACCATCGTGATGAGCATGATCTCCTCTTTCCAAAAATAATTTTTTTATAATTTTTGGACTAATTTTAGGCTCTAAACTATACTTATTTCTAATGATACCTTTTTAGGCCACTACATGATGCAAACATACATGCCTATACATGTTCATGTAATTCATTTTTCATTGATCCAAGAGAAAAACAAGTTATATGGTCATAAACTACGCCTAATTCTACACATATTTTAAAAAACATTTTTTTGAGGTAGTTAGGCATGCTGCACAGATGGCTATCCATTTGTTTATCAATTTTCAGGATATATTTACTTGCAAAATTCATAAAAAAATATAAGAAATATAGGTCACAAACTAGAATATCTTATTTGAAAGTTCACCAAAGGGTTTTAAAAAATATTAAACATTGTTCAATAAATGGTGCATTGCATGGCCATCTATCTACTTTATTTTCTTAAAAAAATAGGATTTCCTCTTCAAATTTTAGATGTTTGAACTAGTTATGCTTAACCATTTTTAAAAAAAATAGTATTTTGGAAACTAGACTCGAAATACTACATTTAATGTTATTGCACCATCTTAAAATTTGGAGTGTAGATATCTAAAATTATCTAGAAAAATTTAGTTTTTTGAAATTTTAGGAAAATCACGTCCATAGGTAGGCTCCATTTTGTCTCCCAACTTTGTGCACTTACCCAAAGAATGATCCCCCTCCCAAAAAATAAAAACTCCCAATTGAAATAATGATAAGGATCAAATAAACCCCCAAAATTATTTACCCCCCAGATAATTTGACACTTTATAATTGAGTGTGTTTTACAAAATAAATGACCTCAATGGATGGAGAATAAAAAAACATACACTTTTGATAATAAAAAAATATAACTCAATTTTAAGTCATGGTTCAAAATTTATAGCTTTTACAAGTTTTCTATCATTAAAATGGGCCAAATAATTAAACATTACACAAAAATAAAATGCTTAGATAAAATTAACTTATTTATACCAAATCTATAAAAATAGATTTGAAGAAAAATTTTAGCAAATAAAAGAACAATTTTCCACATAGATCAATCTTTTATGTTGATTTTTCAATTTCAATACAAGATCTATTTTTTCTTAATCACACATAAAAAATTATAGAAAAACAAAATCACATGTGTAAATTTAGAGCCTCATATATCCTTAGATACTAATTGGAATCCTTATTATGACCACTTTATGGAAACCTATCGAAGTCCTCTTTCTATCAGTGAAAGAATTTTCAGAATCGAACACCTATTTGAGGAGAAAAATGATCTGTAAGATAGGGTGTATGATATATATATATATATATATATATATATATATATATATATATATATATATATATATATATATATTGGGGGGGTGATCAGGCAAAAGTGGATAGAATTCTGATTTATCCCCACTAATAATGGTTTTATGTATGTAGTTATTAGAATTGTATACGCATTTCTTGAACTTAGCCTCAGTGGTTACTGAGGCTAAATTGTATATGCATAAAAATCATGTATACATAAAAATGTGTACGTGGATTTTATATAATAAAAAAAATGTGAAATCTAAATCATTTATAATTTCACACAAAAGAAACCATGAGTAAAAGAAGGATACCAAACCTGCATTTTGGAGCAGCAAGATTGGGCAAGAAAAATTTCACATTTTGGACACAACATGTTTTAGTGCAATTAGACCCTAGTTTTTTCAATTTTGTTGTATCTTTTTTTAAATTATTTTTATTTTTATATTTTTTAGTACATGTGTAGCATCTAATATGGCAACACCTAACCCCCAAAACCCTCTTATCCCTCCTATCCCTTTAATCCCTCCTCACATGAAAAACCTCCTAGCCCTCATGTAGTTCCTCAATTACCCTAAGTTAGTCAAGAGTATTTATCAAGACACATAGTAAAAAATAAGATAAAACTTGATAATATGATTAGGTCATTAATGGATACACACTCAAAAAACTCTCAATGAATTTCTATGACAAACACACTATAGAATTAGTAGATCAAGTTGAGTCATTAACAAGTTGAATTGATAGGTGGGATGACTATAGAAATAGATGTATGACATATTATTCTAAAAAAATATTAGAATTCACTATGAAATATAAACACATAACCAAATCCCAAATTTTTTCCCTATTCATTGATGGGAATGTTAGTTTATTACTTGGTATGATAGCTAAATAGATTCCAATCCATTGGTGTAGTCATGATTTTCTCAAACAAAAGTTTTGGGACCAATGATGGATGGTCTTTGATCACCCACCTTGCAACAATAATGAGATCCAGCTCTATTTTATGAGAAAATTGTATTGTGTGTTTTTTTTTAATGCCAAATTATTTTTATTTCTTGAAGATCCAAGGTAGGGTAAAGAGCTCTACATAGGATAGTCTAGGGGCATGATGTGCACCTAATCATATAGTAAGAAACCATGTTTACAAACCCCATCCTCCTAAGATAGTAACCTCTATAGTCAAGGAAACTATAAAGACTGATACTTTGCATGCACTTATTGACACACTCATCCAAAATATGAGCCAGGTTTCTCATACTTCTCCTGGGAAGGTAGATGTGGTGAGGCTTTTTCTAGTGATACTACCTAACAAGATCACTTATGCAAATCATATGGCACTGCATTGATTATACCTGATGAGGATGAAGAGGATTTTATGTAGTCCACACAATGATTTTTTCATGGACCTAGATAATATCAATATTTTTATGTTTCAACCATTTACATTTCATCAAATCACCTTACCTCACACTTCCTATGTATGTTTAAATATTTTACTTATTACAAAAAAATGTCAAATTTGTTAAATTTAAAATATTTGTACAATTTAAAAGGTAATTTGATGTATATGAACTATTTTTTTGTTTCAATAGGTTTTTGGAGTCCAAACGAGCATGTGTGTTTTTCAAAGTGCACCTACAGTCTATACCTATAAAAAGGTAATTTATAAAGATTAACTAATGTTATTATTCATTATACATGTGTGTGTTGTGCGCATACATGCATGTGCGTGTGTACATGCATTTTGAAGTGATTGATAATGATATTTTTCTATGTTCAGTTGATGACCATAGAAAACATTCCATTGTATATTAGGGAGGGAATAAATGTAGGTGTTACTACTGTGATTTCATCTACATAGTAAATTTTTAAGGTACATGATCCAGTTATACATTACATAATGTTTAATTGTAAATATGTGCATGTGTTTTGTAATTTTCCTCTATACTTGTGAAAATCACTGACATATAAATCAATTATCTATGTAGACTCCTCTAATGATGCATTTTGTTTTTATTGAAATGATTATTAGGGGTGGTGTGGTATAGTTAGACAAATTAATTTATAATTTGTCATATTATATTTCAATATTTAGTTTATGAGTTAACTTTGAATTTTAATTTTGTATGTATATATATGTTTTTAGGTACTTATGCCTTCCATCATCAGGATCAGGGAATTGATTCATAGTAGTGATCCATTTCACATTCCTGTTCACCAATGTGAACCTATCATTAACCCTATTGAGTGCCAATCTAAAATTGACCATGACTACTAGCTTACGGTAAGTTGACCTATGAATAATTTTTGTATGATTCTAAAAATTGAACATGTTAATTTTGTAATAATATTTTTAAAACATGTATAATTTATAACAATATTTTCATATGAAAAGTTGGAGCTATAGGTGAGTGTTAGACAGTTTTCAATGATGTCTCTAAGGTGACCAAGGATGTTGATGAGGTGTCATGTATGCTAGAATGACAATGATAAATTGTGTTTCAATAAGCTTCAGTGTTCCTATATGATTCTTTAGTGTTTGACTTAGTGAGGTAATTTATGGATGATATTGATGGTATGAACATGTTGCAGAGACCTTATGGGGTGTTATGAGTACTTAAAGTTCTTATGGAAGTGAATAGAATTCATCAGAGTAATCATATGAAGGTCTATGTTCAAGTAATAATCTTGGAAGATAAGGTTGAGTAAGAAGTTTGATGATATTATATTTCACATGTGTGCAATTTTTAGGAGTAGTTTGATACATGGATGGATTCCCCTATGAAAGGTGATCATGTGGTTTAAGTTTTAGGTCTAGACATGATACATAGTAAAATTTATAAAAGTAAAAGGTTGGCCTCTCAAACAAAGTTCACTAAGATTTTATACTTAGCCAAATTTGCATTATCAAAGATATACAATGAGTGTTTAATCGGGTGATTAATATATATGGTGAATAATTAATCTGACCAGATAAGGATCTAATGGAGTGCATGATCTTATCAGATAGTGATCCAATGGTGAATGTGAAGTCAATATATCAAATTTTCCTAAGATTTCATGTGATAGTTACATGTGTCTCAATCATGATGATTTGATATAAGATCAATGGCACATGGGTGTTCATGTATATGGAGATCGATGGTGTTGTTTGAGTTAAATAGTCAATGCACAGAAGGCACATAGGGTTGTCAAGTGGCTTGATCTCAGAAATGAGGATCTAAGATCAATGATAAGCATTAAATATTTATAGACAAGAATATCATGAGGATATTGATGGAGTGTATTTATTCAAATTTTATATGGGACATGAGATGATGACAAGTGTTAGATGTTTTGTATTTAGAAAATCACTGTTGGATTTTGAATATTCAAATTAACAAAGGAAAAACTAGTATGTATTATTTGATCTATAAATTTTTATAAATGTATAATTTGATAATGGTTTGAAAGGAAAAGTTTTATATAACTTCATGGCACAAATATATAATAAATTTATAAGGTTTTAATAGCTATACAATCAAAGATATTAATCTCCAAAGTTGACTATGCATTTGATTATGTTCTGCAAGTGACCCAAGAAGGATAATTGAGTTGTTATTGATAGTAATTTGATGTTTAAAGATGAAATAAATATTAGAGAGTGTTTTAAACTATATTAATACTATATATGTGGATTTTTTAGGTTTGACCAATCCATCTTTAGTGTGAATAATTGCTTAGAAGTTGACTATGTTTGTTGAATGCACTGGCAAATTGAGTGACCATGTTGAAGGAGTCAGTTAAAGGTGTTCTAAGCATAATTGAAAAACAAAATGAGTATGTATATGTTATAAAAGTCTCTAAGGATTATGATAAATTATTCGATGCCATGATATTCCCCTGATCAGATATGAAGAGTCAAAATAATATAACTATATTTTTGACCATGTGTGACCAACCTAAGTGGTCATTTTGAGAGAGGCTTTTTTCAGTTCTTAGAGATTATGTTAAATTTTATAAAACACATGGACATATTTCATAAGTATTTAATGGTTCAATAATGTGATCAAATCATATGGATATGTGAAATATTTGAGTTGTTGCTTCAGAAGATTGAGACTATGTTTTCTATGTTTGAAGGACTAAAGAGTGAGGAGAGCTAATTGATAGGTTCAAATGTTGATTTGGTGTTCTAGGTGGAATGGACCCATGAGGGAGTGATAAAGGGTCTATTGGAGATAGGTTTTATATGTTTGAATCATTGGAAAATAATGAATTTGGTCAAGGTAGTCTCACATGTAACGTGTGAGTATGAAGGCCTAATTGTTTTAAGTTTTACCAAGACCTAATGGTGATTTGGGGCTAATGAGGTAATAATCGACCTATAAAGAGTGTGTTTCTCACATGTAATGTGTGTATAGACCTATGTTAATTGTGTTTTAAATATGTAAAGCATCTTGTCTGACCAAGATAGGCTAAAGAGAGTGGTATAAGTACAAGGTCTAATTGGACTAATTGTGCTAGTTATGGTAGTGTGGATTCAAGCTAAGGAGAGAACCTTTGAAAGAGAAGGTATAGGTGATTGAGGACCAAAAAAGAGTGAATATGATTAGTCATGATTTTATAATCAAGTTGATGTAGGAGGACATACAAGTCATTGAACCTAATGAGCCTAGAAGAGGCAGTTTGAGAGAGTTAGTCCTAAAGGCAACTTGAGAGATTGGAATTGAAGAGTGCAGACAAAGGTGGTCATCATCAATTTAAGAGTAGAAAAAAGTGTTTAATATGATCTATTAAAGGTAAATGAGTGGGTGCTTGGTTGCCTAGGGGGTTGGTTCCTCCTTGTGAGATGGGTATCTCACTAAAATAAAGGATGGGTGTTCCTTGATCAGTTGGTGTTGGTCTAAATGTTGGATCTTTTTTTATAGGACTATAGTCCATCTTATAGTGTTCAGTTGGTTTTATTCCTTGGGAGGTTTTCCTACATATATCATGTTTTATGTGCTTGATCTTGTTATATCTTCCTTTTTCATTGAAATGGTTAATTTGTATACATCGTTATTATATTTGCTAAATGTTTAAGAATTAGGAATTGAATTAGATTATATTGCATCATTGATTCACCTCTCCCCTCTCAATGATTATACCTCTAACAATTAGTATCAGAGTAATACATGATGTATAATTTTAACCAATTAAAGGTGATCCAAGTTAAAAATATGGCTAAGCATTTGAGAAAATAAAATTTTGAGTTGATATCAATGGTCAAAAGTCTTGAAGAACATATTAGTCATATTGAGACTAGGAAAAGTAATTATAATTACAAGGATGATGAACATGAGATGAGGATTGAGGAGATCAATGAATAGGTCATGAAACATAGAGAAATGATAAGTCATATTCAAACCAAGTTTGAGAGATTAAGTTAAATAGTCAAATAAGACAAATGACCATGCAGGATCTTGAGGATCAATTAAGAGTTACAAAGACTAATTTGAGTTCAAAAAAGGAAGAATACAGACATCTCAAGACTCAATTAGAAGAGACAAAATCCAAGTTGAGTTCAAATAAAGGTGATCATGATGATTTGAAGTACAATATTGATTATATAAATATTATTAAATAGAAAGCATGTAGATTGAGTATGAAATGGCTAAAGAAGCTAAGAGGGATAAAGAGACTATCCAAGTTCTTAGAATTCAGTTAGAGGCTGAAAGTTCAAGTATGAAATATAAAGAGGATGAGAGTGTTCAATTAAAAACCAAGATATATTCATTAAAGGATGAGCATGAGAAATTTGTTGTCAATATAAACAAGGTTGAGAAAGAGCAAGAGAGGTTAGCTCAAGATAAGAAGGTGAAAATTTTGATTAGGAAACTAAACGCTATAAGGTATAAAAGTTCATTTCATGGTCATTATTTTGCATGTAAGCTTTTTGGTCATAAAGAAAGAAACTATAGAAGGAAGATCAGCTGGTCAACAAGAGGTATGGATAATATAGTCTACTATAATTGTCATGTCATAGAACATATTTCTAGATTATACCCCATAATGCATGGGAAAAGACAAACCCAACTATGGAGACCTAAGATAGGTGAGCTTGAGCATAATGAACCTAAGAGATAAGATGTTATTTTTTCAATTGTCATCAAGTTGGTCATATTGTAGGATATTATATAAGCAAGATCTTAAGTCATAAGAAGGTGTATGGACATCCTAGTGTGCTCAAGAAAATCCAATCCTTGGTATGGAATCCTAAGGAAGTGAAGACCAAGAAAACTAATTAAGTTGAACTAAAAGATCAAGGTGTATTACCTACTAAAGAAAAAGAGGAATCAAATATAAATAAGATTCAGGAATGCTAAGAGAATGTGTCATCTATCTAGATAGAAAAGGAGAATCAAAAGTCATTTCAAGTCAATCTCAAGGAAAAGACAAAAGTGCTAATTGAGGATAGTTCTAAGGTATGTATGGATCCAAAAAAATATCTTGGTATTGTTGAGCAAGTTTCATGAAAATAACATTAGTTGTCAATGCCCACTGATGAGGTTCTTTTTTTAGTGCAAAAGGTATATCATGAATCTTTGTTGTCACCATATGTTGTCAATATAATCTTAGAAAAAAAGAGAATATTATAGTGGAGGAGCATGTTACTTTTATTAAACCTAAGAATAAGAAGAATAACTATTAGTATTAGATGACCAAAGAGGAGAAGGAATATGAGGAGTTGTGGGCAACTCCTAATTTCACATTGTTCTAGGATATTATGGGTTAGGGTGTCTCTATCTAGGCTTCAAGAAGACACTTAACAAGCAAGAGGAAGCATGGTGGATACCAGTTAAGCTTTGGTTGATGTTGTAAGACAAGAATATCATTTGAAGATGTGTTTGGCTAAGGGGGAGCTAACTCAGTTAACTTGAGTGACTTGAAGAGTTGTGCATGATGTGAGAGGGAGTATATGTGAGATGTTCCAATCATGGTGGAGATATGAATAAGTTTGATATAGTTTTGAAGTTAATAAGATTAATATGATGACTTGATCAAACCAAATCATATGTTTTAACAAGGTATTGAATCTTCATGCATGAACAAAGGGAGCTTGTGAGTTATGTAGGTAAACAGGTCTAAGGATCAGAGAAGACCAAGTTCAGATTGGTGTATGTAAAAGAACATATAACATGAGATGTATAATGATGTTAGGGGGAGATTTCTAAGCTCTGTGTCTAGTTTTTCAAGGTCCTTAGGATTAGAAGATGAGCCCACTTTGTCATTGTGTCAAAGGGGATGAAAGTACTTGAAGAGAGATACAAATTCTAAGCATAAGCTTTATATTGGTGTTTGACATTAATGAAAAAGGGGTAAATTTTTGGAGAGTTATCAATGATGTCTCCAAGGTGAATATGGATGTTGATGAAGTATCATGTGTGCTAGAATGATAATGACAAAGTGTGATTCAATGAGCTTCAGTGTTACTACATGGTTCTTCAATGTTTGACTTAGTGAGGAAATTAATTGATGATATTGATGGTATGGACATGTTTTATAGACCCTATGGGATGTTATGAGTGCTTAAAGTGCTTATGGAAGTGAATAGAATTTATCAAAGCAATCATATGAAGGTCTAGGTTTAAGTAGTCATCTTGGTAAATAAGGCTAGGTAAGTAGTTTGATGATGTCATATTTAACATGTGTGAAAGTTTTAGTAGTTTGACACATGGATAGATTCCCCTATGAGAGGTGATTATGTGGTCCAAGTTTTAGGTTTGAACATGATGCTTAACAAAAGTTATAATGGTAAAACATTGTCCTCTCAAATAGAGTTCACTAAGTTTTTATACTTAGCCAAATTTTCATTATCAAAGATCTACGGTGAGTTTTTAATAAAGTGATGAAGATCTATGATGAGAAATTAATCTAACTAGAAAGGATCTAATATAGCATGTGATCTTGTTAGATAATGATCTAATGGCACATGTGAACTCAATATCTCAAAGGTTATTGATATTCTATGTGATAGAGACATGTGTCTCAATCATAATGATCTGATAGAATATCAATATCACATGGGTGTTCATGTAGATGGAGATCAATGGTGTGGTTTGAGTCAAATAGTTAATGCATATAAAACACGTAGAGCTACCAAGTGGCTTGATCTCAAAAGTGAGGATCTAAGATCAATGGTGAGTGTTAAAGAGTTAAATATATGAAGCTCATGAGGAGATCAATGGAGTGTATTTTTTTAAATTTTCCATGGGAAATGAGATGATGACAAGTGTCAGATTTTTTTTATTTATAAAGTGACTGTTGGAATTTGAATATTCAAATTAACAAAGGAAAAACTGGAATGTATTATTTGAGCTATAACTTTTGATATATGTAGAATTTGATAATGGTGTAAAAGGAAAATTTGTAGAGAACTTAAAGGTGCATCTAGATAATTAAGGTATAAGGTTTTTATATCTATATAGTTAAATATTAAGCTCTAAAATTGACTGTGTTTAACCATGTTTTGTAAGTGACCTGAGAAGGATAATTGAGTTTTTCTTGATAGTATTTTGATTTTTAAAGATAAAATAACTATTAAAGAGTGTTTTAGACTCCATGACTATTTGTGTGGATTTTTGAAGTTTGACAAATCCATATTCAGTGTGAAAAATTATTTATAAGTTGATTATGTTTGTTGAAAGCATCGGTAGATTGAATGACCATGTTGAAAGAGTGAGTTGAAGGTGTTATAAGTATAATTAAAGAAGAAAATGAGTATGGATATTTTTTATAAGTCTCTAAATATTATGATAAATTATTTGATGTCATGATATGCCCCTGATCAGATATGGAAAGTCAAAATAGTATAACTATATTTTTGACTATGTGACTACCCTGAGTGCTCATTTTGAGAGAGTTTTCTTTAGTGCTTAGAGCTTGTGTTGAAGTGTCTAAATCACATGGAGGTGTTGAAATAGGGTTCATTCATGTGATATAATCATATGTATATGTGAAATATTTGAGTTATTGCTTCATAATTTTGAGATTGTGTTTTATGTGTTTGAAGGCCTAAAGAGCGAGGAGACCTAATTGATAGATTCAAGTGTTGAGTTGATGTTACAATTGGAATGGACCCATGAGGAAGTGAGAAAGGGTATATTGGAGATAGGTTTTATTTGTTCTAATAATTATTAAAGGATGAATTTGGTTCAAGTAGTCTCACATGTAACATGTGAGTGTGAAGGCCTAATTGTTTTAGGTCTCACCAAGACCTAATGGTGGTTTGGGGATAATGAGGCAATGACCGACCTATGAAGTGTGTGGTTCTCACATATAACACATATATGGACCTAATTTAAGTGTGTTTCAAATATGTAAATCATCTTGGCCAAATGAGATGGGTTAAATAAAGAGAGTGGTATAAGTACAAGGTCTAGTTGGACTAATTATGCTATTTATGGTAATGTGGATTCAAGTGAAGGAGATAACCTTTGAAAGAGAAGGTAAAGGTCATTGAGTACCAATAGAGAGTGAAGAGGATCAGTCATGCTTGTCTAATCAATTTGATGTTGGAGGATACATAGGTCATTGGACCAAATGAGCCTAGAAGAGGTAATTTAAGTGAGTTAGTCCTAGAGGCAACTAGAGAGAGATTGGAGGTGAAGAGTGAAGACAAAGGTGGTTACCATCAATTTATGAGAAAAAAAAGGTGTTGAATATAATATGTTCAAGGTATCTAAGTGGGTGTTTGGTTACCTAGGTGGTTGGTTCCTCCATGTGGGATGGGTGTTTCTTGATTACTTGGTACTGGTCTAAAGGTTGGATCTTATTTTATAGGACTATAGTCAATCTTGCAAGGTTCAATGGGTTTTATCCCCCAAGAGGGTTTCCAAAATATATCATGTGTTATGCGATTTATCTTACTATATATTCCTTATTCATTATAATGGTTAATTTGTATGCATCATGATTGTATGTGATGATTTTTTAAGAATTGGGAATTGAATTATATTATCTTGCATCACTGATTCACCCCCCTCTTAGTGATTGTATCGATAACAGTTAATTTGGAGTTGAAGAGGACTTGTAGTAAATCTACCTAGATACCTTCATTTATGATCAAGTCATCCATGGGAGAGTTTTAAACAAGCAAGGCAAAGAGAGTAATGCATTTTGATGATTGGGATATCATGTCTTATGACATTTTATTGCATGATTGTATGGGTTGATGTATAGTTTTTTGGCATGTTGCATATGCCTATATGGCATTGACCTCAGATATTATATTATGTTCACATTTTATACACCTTTGTGGCTTATATATATATATATATATATATATATATATATATATATTTATTTATTTTAAAATTTCACTTTTTAAACATTGTAGTCTATTGAATGTTGTTAAAATGCATGGAAAATTTGTTTATAATTATGTTAATATATTTTTCAATAATTTGTTCTAATTTTGAATATCTTTCATACTCTTTCACAAACTTTTGTTTAAAATATTTCATACTCTATTCTCTTATATTAGTCTTACAAGACCAATAGGTTATAATGTAATTAAAATATGATCATCTACAAACCTTTGCAAAGCATCTACCTCTGATACCTATGATTACAATGTTGATCCCAAACTCACCTAGCCTAATTCTTTTTCCTTGCTCTTTTCCACTAGGTTCATGGAATTCCTCACTAAACTCTCTTCTTGTCAAAATAGTTCACTCTCTTATGTTTCCTTAGGGTTCTGATATTCACCTCAATCACCTCTCAAGGTTTAATTCACTCTAGAATCTCCACTCTCCTTTTGTAATCAATCTTGTCTCACTCTCTCAATGCACCTTCTAGGCTTGTCTAGGTCTATTTTCATCTACCTTATCTATATACACTTAGAATAAACTCTAATAACTTATAACATCATACCCTATCCTCAAACATGCCAACCAGCCTTTCTTTAAGGCCCCAACTCTTCCATGTACCTATCTTCTACTTTTTTCCAAGTAAGGCTACAAGGCCTAGTAAGCCTAATTCACATTATTAAATATTATTATTTCCCATTAAGACCTTTTTTATCACTCTTGACACCAATATCATGATTATCATACTTATTTTACTCTCAAAAAAATATTCTCATAATCTTAAAACTCCACTCTTCCACCTTATCCACTTACTACCCTTTGTTGGCTTCAAAGACTAGGCCTAACATCTACACTCTATTATAGACCTATCCCACTAGGGTTTTAGGCTTATTTGGGATTGAGTTTTAGCCACATATTTTCTCATAGACCTACCCCAACCTTGAAACCACTTTCAACACTTAAATTATGGAAGCCATACATTTAGTTGTCATAATTGTCATTATATTATTTTAACTTTATATGTTGTGTGTAATGAGAGTTTATGGGTACAAGTTGGGTATATTGGAATAATTGATCCAAATTTCCACTCCTTGACCTAATTTGGATGATTAAGGGTATGAAAACTTGATTTTAGATATAATTCCACCAACAATACCTCATTTTCATAATTTAAAATATCACATTGATTAAATTAGGTGATAATCAATCTTAGGTATGAATATGATATACCCCTTATTAAAATTAGGATTATAAGTAAATATATATTAAAAATATATATAAATGTGTTATAGGATGATATGGAATGGTGTCACAATTACAATAAACAAGCTATTTTCATTAAGTACAATCTATATATATATATATATATATATATATATATATATATATATATATATATATATATATATATTAAAGAAAGATAAAAATACTTTACTCATATCCCTTAGTGGCTTCATAAATTTGTTTGGAAATTAGTTCAACATGGTAAGACTATTTGCTTTCTTAGCGCCACATTCTATTTTCAACCTACCCAAGCTTCCTATTATGAAAGTATGTTGAAGATGATTATTTCCCCTAAGACCTTATTTCTCACTCCTGACCCCAATCTCATTCTTATCATACTCATTTCAATCTCAAACAACTATTCTCACAAACTTAAACCTCCACTCTTTCACCTTATCCATTTACTGCCCCTTATTGGCTTCAAGTTCTAGGTATAATAGCTACACCTGATTATAAACCTATCCCACTAGGGTTTTATGCTTCTTTAGGACTAATTTTTGGTCATATATCCTCTCATATACCTACCCTTTATATGGACCAAACATAAGTTATGGGCATTTTGGTGCAATAAGACACTAACTAAGAGGGATGATGGCCTAATCTTACTCATGAAGTTAGTTTAACAACATTCAAAGGAAATAAATAGTTTTATCATCCATCTCAAAATGTGTTAACTTAGTGTTATGATGGCCTTATAGAGATTTGGCATAGGAGATGTATCATTTTCCCTTTGAAATTGCCCTACCCTCCTTGATTGAGGGGTTACACACTTTCATTACTACCTCCACCACATTATTATCTCTTATTAACACCTCATGAGATGACTTGAAACTCCTCAAACTGATACAACATGTATGATATCTCATATGCTCACTTTATCATCTTGCCAAGCTTGGCAAATGCATAGTGAAAACCTATAACTTGATGAATTCACATGATTTGCATAAATAAGAGGCCTAATGAGAATTATAACATCATTTTCATGTTGGCATAAACTTCCATGCAAGTTTTTAACCCTCTACTCCACTTGAAACTCTAAAAAATGCCCAATTTAGTCTTTTTAGGCCTCAAAAAGCCCTAAATTTGCTTAGGGGGTCAAAAATGAGTTTTAAATCTCACCTAGATCCCTTATTGGTATCATTGGATAAGATTTAATGGGGTAGACCTATGGGAGTTTGAAAAACTCATAAATTATTCATAAAACTCCCAAATAAAATTCTTTATAAACTACCTATTTGATACCTTTTAGGGGACAAAGAAGTGGTTTGATGTGACTTGGGCTCATTTTTTCTCTTTCTAAGGTGGATGATCATTGATTCAACAAATGTTAGGAGATAGAGAACCCATATTAGCCTCAATAAACATTGACAACAAATGTTTTCAACATGAAATCCAAGCTATATATCTACCTCTAGGGCCTCATGGATGAAAAATAGCATTTTTAACACATTGGGGATGGTGATTAACATATAATATTGCATTATTGTCCTCTAAACACTCCCAATTAGGAGATGGAGCACCCATTCTGACCTCAAGAAACATTGACAACAAATGTTTTCAACATGTGAGCCAAGTTAGAGATATCTACCTCTAGGGCCTCATAAATAAAAACTAACATTGCCAACACATGAAGGGTGGTTATTAACATCTAGTACTGCATTATTGGCCTTTGATCACTCTTGGTTGGGAGATAGAGCACCCATTTTTTCCTCAATATGATATTTACCTATAAGGAAAAATTATTATTTTAAGGTAAACTTTGGATAGGCATAAAATAAAAAATTGTAAGTCATATCCATGAACCAAAAGAACCATCTTATGCATGTCTAATTCCTCCATATGCACCCTAAATCCCATAAATCAAAAAGAATCGACAAATTCATGGTAGAAGATTATGTTGTCAGTCCTAAAAGGTAACTTTTATGTAGTTAAGAGATAGGTTATTTGCATCCAATAGACATTTCCACTTCCTATACCTTAGATTATGAATCCATCACTTCTAACACCTTAGGATGTGCAAATTAAATGCATTCCCACTACCATGGCCTTGGAATCCATGCAAATACGTAATTTTGTATCAGAGTTTGATTCAAGAATGAAGTGAATAAATATATTTTTATAATATCCACCTATGTATGAATGACATTCTGATGTATTTGATCATTATTCTTAATTTTGTATGTTGTTCTCAATTATTTGCATGATAGTTTGAAATATTCATTCAAGTCTTGTCCTAAAATAGAGATCTGAGCATAGTTTTCAATATAAAGCTTATAGTTAGAAAATATCTAGGAAAAATCACTTCATGATCCTGAAATAATAAAGTTGTATGCCATGCATACAAAGATATAGGACTTGATTTTAAACCTTAAAGAGAAAAAATTCTCAAAATATGTTCATAAACTCAAGCAAGTATGTGTTTCTCATATATAACAGATTGGTAAATGGTCTTTTCCTTGATATCAATGCATTTTTTTAAGTCATTTTCAACTGAATAAGTGAAGAGGAGGTCAAATTAGACCTGTAAGAAAAATAATGGGCTTTTGAAATACCCTAAAACTCAAGTTATTATTTTTTTCACTTTTTATTAGTGACAAAACACTACCTAGGTTTATAGCAAATTGGACATGTTTTTGAGATCAATACCCCTGAGATTCTTCATAAATAATATATTAAGATAAATGGTTATATGTAATGGTGTACATTTTGTTTATATGGTGTCTTATATGAAATTTATCCTCAAAGTTAGTGTTTTAAGGGCTACAAGGCCTAGAAGGCTAATTAAAGAAATTCTATGAGTAGAATGATTCCATTTCTTGTCCAAATGTTAAAAAGGTTACATTAACTTGATATGAGTAGAATGAATGCTTGATCATGTGTGAAATGGATTTTATATGACATAAATCATTTTTTTTTCAATATTGAAAGGGATAGAGGGACCCATGACATCATCAAGTAACATTGACAACAAATGTTGTCAACTAGCAATCAGACCTACAAGAACCAAAATCTTATCTTAGCTTTGAAAATATGGAATTTTCTAATAACGATGCCAACCATGTGAAGGTGAAGCCAATTTGGCACAACTAAGGTCTACAAAAAATATGTTAGTTTCTAGTTAAATTGAAATTTATATGTAAAACCTAAGAAATAAATAAAATTTGATAAAAGTAAATACATTTACATTTGAGAATTTAACATACCTTAGGGATTAAATCTAATGAACCACTAAGATCAACTCTATTCTTTATAGTATCGATAATTACTTCATGTCATATTCATGAACCTTCCATAGAGTCCTTTTCAATGACCTACCTTGATATTTGTGTAGTTGAACATTTGTTGTAAAAACCAAATTTGAATATTAGAGTATCTTCCTATGTACTTCAAAGTTTTAATATAACCATACATTAGAATTTTTCATAGGATAGCATCAAAGCCAAGTTTTAGTAACTACAATAGACCTAATGGGATAGTGAATGTTTTCCCAATCTATGACTATAGAAGTCAATTTCTATTTTTCCTCAACACACCAGCACAAGTAGTAATATGTCCCCTAGTTGTTATCCTCATATTTAATAAATACATAAACATGTCCTACATCATAAAATAAAAAATGATTTAATAACATGATTTACTGATATATTTACCAATTTTAGTACATGAAACACATGACAAATATAAAATGGTACATGGTTTTACTAGATCAGACACATGGTCAAAGTCATGTGATGATGTCAGATCTATAAGTTGTAATGTTAGTGGAACCTTATAAGTGTCAATTAGAACTAGATTCCTATAACTCATTCTAAATAAAGTCAATGCATACAAAATATAAACACATGATGTACCTCGTATGAACCATACAAGAACTTAAATTTGAGCTAAAAAATGATGTAACTCACTTGATCATATTATTGTCAATCTTTATATCTTTCCAATTTTTCATCATCCATGAGATAAAAATATCTATGAAAAGTGGAATTTTGTTTGATCACTATGGTCCATATATTCATTACACCATTCAACTATGTTCTTTGCATCTAAAAAATCAATAACTTTTTCAAACTTAAAATCCTCTCTTGCAAGAAATCTTTTGACACATGCTCATAAAAAATCATTCTCCACTTTTCCATGGCCTGATTTATTGAAACTCCAAATATGTTTTACAACAGTGCTCACATGCATCTTGCTCAGCTAGTAGAACATCTATGTAATCTTTAATTATGATGTGCAATTATCTGATCATATATAATGTTGATTGAAATTAATGTTCCTTTCACTCAACTTTCCATAAGATAAATAAAAACAACCTTGAACATACTCTAAAGAATGTGTCCAATCATTTTTGACATAAAATTGGTACTCCTTTAATATTTTCCAATCATCCTATGTACTAACAAGTGAATTCATGAATGTTATATGCACAAAAATTGAAACCTATATTGGATTTTAGTATTGTGACTAAACCTCTCTTTGTGGTTACAATGTGTAATACTATGCAAATTAAACTACTAAAACAATATTACCAATTAGAAATGTGTCCTTAATTAACTTTAATTATTCTTATATCCATTGATCTCTATGTGTTCCTTGCATACTCATATAAAATTTCATCCCTGAATTTGTCCACAAATTTGGAAACAAATATTTATTTTGTAACAAGATCACACCTTTTAGATTCCTTTCCATTTTTCATTTGATATACCACATATTTATATTTACTATAACTAACCAAATCTTGTCCAATTTCATGTGTACTATCCTCATGAATATAAGCTTTCAATTTTTCTAATCCACCACAAATGTTTCAACTTCCATCTAAACATGCATTAGTATAAAATAATTGACCATCTGATCTTTCACAAAAAACTATTGGAATGAATTCTCTTGCTGATTTTGGTGGGGATTCCACTCCACACTCTTTCAAAATTTTGTTATTATGAAATTACAATGAACATGACAAAAAATATCATAATGCATAAAAAATTCAACATGTTACCTACAATAACAAATAGTGTGTGTGTGATTGATTTTTGCATAGAAGGGTTTGGCCATTTCAAAATACTTTTGAATAATAGAAATCTATGGATATTTTTCAAAAAAATTATAGTATAATTATGTTTGATTCATATCCAAAAAATGTTTTGGATGTGGTTCACTGTTATGAGAACCAATTATTATTTTCAATACATCTTTAATATTAGGAGATACCCTTTTGTTACCTTTCCAAAATTCTACAGTTAAATATTTTAGGTCATTAGCTATAGCCTTGTCTTTCTGTGGGAGTCTACCATAGAATGCCCACAAGTCATTATTACCATCAACATTAAGTATTATACGTCTCCCAATTAATTTCATTATTGTTTTTATATTTATGTGAAAATATCAGCTTGTTTTTCTAATCAATAGTTCATTATTTATTTTAACACTTACTGAAGAAGTTGTAATAACATGTTGGGAAGCGTTACCATCTTTGGTACATTTATTTACACCTAATTGATGGTATGCATTATAGAAATTTTCAATAATTACCTTGTTTACACCATCAATATTATATGTTTTTAGTCCTAGGGTGTTCATTGTATGTTTAATCTTTTGTACTTTCATCAATGTAACAAATAATTGGCATCTTTGAGTTTCATTTAAATCTTGAAAGTGTCAGTCTCAAATTCTTTCAGATTTTCTTCTCATATGGTGCTCAGACATTTTTTAGGTATTGGTTTCAAAATGGAATCATCAATTTCAATTAAATACAATGGTTTTCGTCTATAAATCCTAGGAATTATTCTTAATGGTATATTTGATTGATTTGGTGTTTCCATTTTATTTTCTTCATTAGTAGGTTCTTCATTCAATTGTGTTCCCATATTATTTTCTTCATTGTAACTTTATCCATTAGGTGTTTCCATATTAGTTTAATCATTAGTAGTTTCTCCAATGTGTGTTTCCCTAAAATTCACATCATCATGCATACTATCATCATCATCAAAATTAAAAATAGTAAAATTTGAATGTGGACTTACATAATAATTAGGTATACTATTAGAACTAACAATTAGACTTTCATAATTTGGTATAGTATCATTGTTTATTTCATCATTATTTGTGACAATCAATTCACTAGGGATAGTAGACTTATATTCACAAAAAAAAATCATTCATTTCCTTTATTTTTCTCTCACCAGTTCTAATTCATTTAACCTTTTATGTTTTGAATTCTTTCTACTACTAAAAAATCCATCAGCCATGATTGCATAAAGTTTTAAAATTTTGAGGGTGGGGAAAATAATACAATTATTCCAAAAATAGACTTATTTTTCATGTGAAGTACCAAGTGGGGACAACAATCAAATTATTCCAAAATAATTAAAAATAGTCTTATGTACTCTTTAGTCAAATATGTGAGTAGAGAATGATTTATTATTTTTAGGATGTGGACAACATTATAATCATTTTCAATCAAAATTGTAGCATACAAAACTCAATAGAGTAGGGGACATTTCTTTTGAAGTAAAAAAAATGATTGTTGGTGTTTGATTTTATTTTTATTATTAATGAAATAACCACATGCATGGTAATATTGTGTATGCATTATTTAGTATAATAAAAATACCCTAAGACTTAAACATTAAAAACTATACCCTAATCAACCATCCTTATACCCTATACCCTACACCTTATACCCTAAACCTTAAACCCTATACCCTAAGCCCTATACCTTATATCCTAAACCTTAAACCCGAATCCCTAAATCCTATGTACCCTATACCATAAACCATATACCTTAAATTATAACCCTAAATCCTAAGCCCTAGAGACCCTAAACTATAAATGGTAAATTCTTCAAGCTCTAAACCAATCATTTGAGCCCTAATTAACATCATTTAGACTAAGATTTTGGTTCAAAGGGCTCAATTTGGCCCAAATCACACCATTAATTTCCCTAATTGACTAATTCACTCAATATGTGATGATGTGAGGGATAATCAAACCCAAAAACACATTACATGCTTATATATAGTTTTAAGCAACTCAAGTTATCCTTAATTACCATTTTAATTAGACCCTATACCCTAAATTTTAAACCATAAGCCCTAAACTCTAATCACTTTAAACTCTAAGCCCTAGTTTGCCTTATACCTTATGTACCTAGATGTACACCTTAAACCTTAATGATTTATCTATGAGATTAACATCCTTTATAGTAATAATTAGGTTCATAGGGCTCAATTTATCCTAAATCACATCACTCATTGCCCTAATTGACTAATTTACTTAATCTATGGTGACTTGGGGGCAATTGAGCCAAAAATCATATTTCATAGTCAAAAATAGGTTTAAGGATCTTAAATTGGTCTCAATTTCCTTTTTTATTATACCTTATTCACCCTAAAACATTAACCTTATGCCTAAAAACACATTGTGGTAATAAATAGGTTTAATCAGCTCAAATTATCCTCAATTACCTTCATGATTGGACTCTAAACCCTAAACCCTATCTTGCATATACTTGAAACTCTAATCCCTAAACCCTAAACCAAATGATTTAGCCATGTAATTAACATCTTTTATAGTAATAATTAGGATCATAAGGCTCAATTTGGCCCAAATTACATATCTCATTTCCCCAATTAACTAATTTATTGAATTTGTGGTGAGATAGGGGCCAATTGAGCCCAAAATCATATTTTATAGTCATAAATAGGTTTGAGGATATTAAATTGGTCTTAATTTCCTTTGTGATTACACATTATTCACCCTATAACATTAACCTTATGCCCAAAAACACATTGTGGTTATAAATAGGTTCAATCAACTCAAGTTATCCTCAATTACCTTCATGATTGAACTCTAAAACCTAAACCCTATCTCACATATACTTAAAATTCTAATCATTAAACCCTAAATTATACCTTAAATTGAATTATTTATCCATGTACATAACATCCTTTATAGTAATAATTAAAATCACAGGTCTCAATTTGGCCCAAATTGCATCACTCATTTCCTTAATTAACTAATTTATTGAATCTATGGTGACCTAGGGGCCAATTAAGCCCAAAATCAAATTTTTTAATCACAAATAAGTTCAAGGAGCTTAAATTGGTCTCAATTACCTTTTTTATTAGACCTTATTCACCCTAAAACATTAACCTTGTGTCCAAAAACACATTATGGTAACAAATAGGTTCAATCAACTCAAATTATCCTCAACTAGCTTCATGATTGGACTATAAACCCTAAACCCTATCTTAAAAATACCTAAAACTCTAATCCCTAAACCCTAAACTAATGATATAGTCATGAAATTAAAATCTTTAATAGTAATAATTAGGTTCACAGTGCTCAATTTGGCCAAAATTGCATCACTCATTGTCGTAATTGACTAATTTACTCAATTTGTGGTGACCTGGGGGCCATTTGATCCCAAAATCATATTTTGTAGTCATAAATAGGTTCAAATCAATTAAATTGATCTCAATTGCCTTTATGATTAGAGCTTATTAACCCTAAAACATTAAGCTTATGCCCAAGAACACATTATGGTCCCAAATAGGTTTAATCAACTCAAATTGTCCTTAATTACCTTTGTGAATGGAATCTAAACCCTATCTTACCTATACCTAAAAATCTAATCCCTAAACACTAAACCAAATGATTTAGTTATGTAATTATCATCCTTTATAGTAACAGTAAGTTTCACATGAGTCAATTTAGCCAAAATCACATCACTCATTACCCTAATAGACTAATTTACTCAATCTATGGTGACATAGGGGCCAATTGAGCCTAAAACCACATTTTGTATTCACAAATAGGTTCAAAGATCTTAAATTATCCTTTATTACCTTTTTAATTATACCTTATTCACCCTAAAACATTAACCCTATGCC
Source organism: Torreya grandis (assembly GCA_037957365.1). Lineage (NCBI taxonomy): Eukaryota > Viridiplantae > Streptophyta > Pinopsida > Cupressales > Taxaceae > Torreya > Torreya grandis. Next base: position 8,079,530 of record JARHVA010000095.1, on the reverse strand, counting down.
CAAAAATATATTATGGTCACAAATACATTCAATCATCTCAACTTGTCCTCAATTACCTTCATGATTGGACTTTAAACTGTAAATCCTATATATCACATATACTTGGAACTCTAATTTCTAAACCATAAACCCTAAATTTTAAACCCTACACCAAATTATTTATCCATGAAATCAACATCCTTTACAATAATAATTAGGTTCACATGGCTCAATTTAGCCTAAATCACATTACTCATTGCCCTAATTGACTAATTCACTCAATCTATGGTGACATAGGGGCCAATTAAGCCCAAAATCACATTTTATAGTCATTAATAGGTACAAGGAGATCAAATTAGTCCCAATTACCTTTGTTATTAGACCTTATTCATCCTAAAACATAAACCATATGCCCAAAAACACATTTTGGTCATAAATTACCTTCATGATTAGACTCTAAACCCTAAACCCTATCTCATATATATCTAAAACTCTAATCCATAAATTATAAACCCTAAACTAAATGATTTATCCATAATTAATATCCTTTACAATAATGTTCAATTATTTTCACAGGGCTCAATTTATCCCAAATTGCATCACTCATTGCCCCAATTAACTAATTTGCTCAATTTATGGTGACGTAGGGGGTAATTGAGCCCAAAATCACATTATGTAGTCAAAAATAAGTTCAAGGAGATTAATTTATCCCTAATTTACTGTACAACTACACCTTATGTATCCTAAAACATAAATCATATGCCCTAATCCCTAAAATCTAAGCCCAAAATCTTAAACCATAAATTGTAAACTCTTAAAACTCTAAACAAATCATTTATCCCCTATAAAATAACATTTTTTATTACCTATTGAACTTTTTATTGGAACTTATATCCTAAAACCCAAACCCTATATATATTAAGCCCTAAGTTGGAAGTTTTGCCTGCATGATAATTTTGCATACGTGATAATTACATGTACATGGTAATTCTATGTACGTTGTTACTTACCATGACATTTCAGCACATGCCTTAAGGCTTGAGAATGGATTGTATTCCAAACCTTAGGAATGGAACTATAACATTCATATTTGAATGCATTATTTCTACCAATAATAACAAAATGTAACTTTACCCATGCTAGACACTATCCATTTTATATAATTTTTCCTTGAAAATAATACTACAACATCAACTAAGTCTCCTCTTTCTAATTATATGATAGTTTATTTCTTTAAGGTTATTATTTATATTTATTGACTATGTATTTTTTAGTGATATATGCCATGATTATTCGTGTTCATATTTGTTTATGTATCTTTTGATTCATTAAACCAAACCAAGAAAAACATATGGTTGCAAACTAGACCTAATTCTATACACATTAAAAAATCTAATTTTTAATATTTTTTGAGATAGTTAAGGGGGTGCATGGTTGGATATAAATATTTGATCATATTTCAAGGTATACTAACTTGTGAAATTAGTAAAAAAAAATCATTAATTAATTTTTAAAAAATATAAGCTGAAAACTAGATGATCTTACCTATCTTTCTACCAAGGGGTTTAAATAAAAAGCAAATTATGCTAAAAATGGTGGGGCACACAAGTCAAAAAATAGCACCACCTCTTTGAATTTTTATTTTTTTACCTAATTATACTTAACCATTTTTTTTTAAAAAATTATTAGTGAACTAGACTCAAAATTCTACAATTCATCTCCCTATGATAAGTTCAAATTATGATTGTAAATATCTCAAATAATCAATACAAGTCAAGGATTTGTGTTTTCCAAGAAAAATAGGTCCACTTAAGACCCAATTTTGGCCCCCCAATTACCTGTACTTACCTGATAGTCATATTTTTTTGAAAAACTTTATAATTTTTCCAAAATAATATATGTCCAGCACAATAAAGAGAATGAAAAGATGAAAACTAGGGGCACTGAGGATGCAGAGCTGGATAATGAGAAAAAACTAGATATATGCAAAAAAAATTTATAGAAACAAACTTGAAAATATATGGTTTCAGCACCTACCTCTCTAATACCAT